>JAPEVC010000176.1:0-76913 GCA_027946555.1 Gnomoniopsis sp. IMI 355080 | reverse complement strand
GGGGAAGACAGAGAGCCGCTTTCATCATCCTCACCTCCACCACACCTTACACCTGCCAAACCTGCCAAACCTGAACCCGCCGGCACCGAAAGCATCCCAACCTCCAACCTTCATCACCACCACCAACCTCCACCACCCCGACAAACCCTATCCTCCCCCGCGAGATCCATTCTCACCATCCGCTCCGGTGCTCCAGCACAAACATCCCCGACTGATCGGATTTTTCCTGTCGCCACAACCCCTCCCGTTTTCTGCTGCTTGTCTGCAAGCCATAGCTTCGAGCTCCTCGGTTGCTTCTACCTCGACAGCTGCGCGATATCCTCACCACCACCACCGTCGCGCGACACTTCAGCCACACCCGTCGTAAAGGTTCCACAGCGAAACAGCCACATAACACGAAAGCGTTGCGCAGCTTAATACCGTCAAGATGTCTGGAGAGGCGTGGTTATTCCTCTTTGCGGTGTTGATAAATGCCGTCAACCTGTTCCTTCAGGTCTTCTTCACTATCATGTACAGCGATCTGGAATGGTATGCGCCCTGCCCTCCTTCAAGCTTCACTGCGCTATCTATTTGGCCTATCGTGTGCAGCCTGCTAACCTGCCTCCGTACGCAGCGACTATATCAACCCCATCGACCTTTGCAACCGCCTGAACACCTACATCATTCCCGAGGCTGCAGTACATGGCTTCCTGACATTCCTATTCCTGATTAACGGTTACTGGCTTCCGCTTATCCTCAATCTTCCCCTATTGGCTTGGAATATCAAGAAGTACGTATCCCGGCCCCCTTCGGCAGGCGATTCCTGGACTGCAGACTAATGGGTCTCGATAGGATTGTCGACAACACCCACCTACTTGACGCGACTGAGATCTTCCGCAAGCTTAATGTGCACAAGAAGGTACGAGTTTTCTTTACGTGGTCAAGTCTCAAAGAGCTTATATGCTAATCCACTATACAGGAATCCTTCGTCAAGCTCGGGTTCCACCTCGTCATGTTCTTCTTCTACCTTTACAGCATGATCGTCGCCCTGATCAAGGACGAGGCGAACTAGATGCTTCGCTCTGCGATACTCGATCTCCAAGGCGCGACCGTCGTCACCCTTGTCGGCAACGAAGGCGATCCTGAGTTGAAAAGGGCGTGGAGGTCAAGCGCAGGAGGCTGAGGAGCAAGACGAGCTCTCTCTCTCTCTCTCTCTCTCTCTCTCTCAAAACTGGACGCGTCTGTGCTAAATGGGGGCCGAACAAACCGTTACGCGGTGGAAGAGGTTGAGGATGCGGAATCATCATCCTGGGAGAGGGAAGAAGAGCGCGTCCGTGGTGGCACCAGTGAGTGGGTCACAGTCGGCGGGCAGAAAATGGCATGGAGGAATGACGGAATGAGGCTTGCAATGTCGCTACGATCTTTCATGTGTGTGTACGAGCGGGGTGGCGGGAAATGTGCATGCATCATACCTACTTACTTTTATGGGGGACAAGACGAGACGAGTCGAGGATTCTCTATAGGCAGAGCTCCGGCAAGTCTCTTGGACGACTAAGATATCTTTGCATTTTGTGCCTTTCTGACGGAGGCTCGGGTTATCAAAGATGTGTCTGGTGGCAGTGCAAACCTTGATGCCTTGGTCGAAGCCAAATTTACAGAGGAGAGTAAGGCTTAAGTTGAGGCTGTTACTTACATCACCTCGATGCTCTCATCTAGACTAAAATTGCAGTGAAGAATGTGGCCGTAAGGCTGAAATCAGTAGCTTGCAGGCACACCTTAATGCAACCCCACTTGCCTTCAAAAATAGGTTTCTGACATTGGCTTTATTGTATTCTTATTTGCAGAGAAGAGTGAGGCTTAAGTTGAGGCTGTTGCTTACATCACCTCGATGCTCTCATCTAGACTAAAATTGCAGTGAAGGCAGAGCCTCATTCTGATCTTGGTGCAATAACATCATATCAGGGGCTTCGCGTCGTTGCTCTTGGGAGGGACCGAGCAGTCAGTCAGGCTGACTAAGCCACTTTTTATCCCACTACCGCCTGTGACTTGCGCGAACGTCGAACCAAGACCTTCTACTCTTACATACAAAAGTTCAACGACGAACTCACCATCTTACTGCAAACCGCGTGCACGAAATTACTGCAAAATCGATGAAAGCTTGCTTTTAAACACATCTCCCTTCCACGACAGCCTCCGAAATGTCAGACTTCGGCGCCTACCCGCCCAACATGGCGCCGCAAGACGCCCTCATTGTGCGACAAGAAGCGCAACCAGACCACGCTGTCGTCCCATACACAGGCGAAGACTTGGCACGACCCAGAATGGGACCTATGAACCCTTTCCGTGACGACTCCACCGCCTCATTACAAGCAGCCTCCCTCAAGCGCAAACAGAACGTTCCCACCGGCTTTGCGACCGAGACGTACCTCAGCGAGCACACCTTTCGCGCAAAACACCGCGCAATCGAACGCGGCGGCGGACCAGAAAGGGAAGCCATGAGTGGCGCGGATATCAAGGCCGAAGCCGCGGCAATTAGGCAGAGGAGAGAGGGAAAGGGAAGCGCACTGATCGCCGAGGGCGATGGAGCGTACCAAGGCCCGTGGGCAAGGTATAAGAGGCAAGAGTACGAGGAGGTAGACGATGAGGCGGAGCTTGGGAGTGATGAGGAGTATGAGGTGGTGTATGAGGATGAGGAGGGAGACGATGTGGTAGAGAGCGGTGCGGTCGTGTCTGCGCCCCAAGCAGCGTTGGCAAGACGAAAAGAGGTCGAGGACTTGGGCGAGGAGACGACGACGTTCCACGGTGAAAATGAGCTCGACTACCAAGGGCGGACATACATGCATGTGCCACAGGATCTGGACATCGACTTGCGAAAAGAGCCGGGCAGTGTCACGAATTACATTCCGAAGAAGATGGTGCATGCTTGGAAACACCATACAAAGGCGATCACATCGCTGCATTTCTTCCCGGACAGCGGCCATTTGCTTCTTTCTGGCTCGGCAGACATGACCATCAAAATTTGGGATGCTTATCACCAGAGGGAGCTGCTGCGGACATATTCGGGCCATACCAAGGCAGTCACGGATCTCTCCTTCAACCACGACGGTACGCGCTTCCTGTCGGGCTCATATGACCGACAGATGAAGCTTTGGGATACAGAGACGGGCAAATGTATCAACAAGTTCAGCACCGGCAGCACACCACACTGTTTGGTCTTCAACCCGACACCTGAGCACAGCCATGAATTCCTGGCAGGCATGCACGACAAGAAGATCGTGCAATTCGATACGCGCGCGGGCAACGAGACGGTGCAAGAATACGATCACCATCTAGCGGCCATCAACACCATTACCTTCACCAAAGACGGCGACCGCTTCATGACGACGTCGGACGACAAGTCGCTGCGCGCATGGGACTACAACATTCCCGTGCCCATCAAGTATATCGCCGAGACGTACATGTTCCCAATGACACGCAGCGCAATGCACCCCAGCGGCAAGTACGTGGCGTACCAGAGCAGCGACAACCAGATTGTCGTGTACAACGCCAACGACAAGTTCCGCCAGAACCGCAAGAAGAGCTACCGCGGCCACAACAACGCCGGTACAGCTATTGGCATTGATATCTCGCCCGACGGGCAATTTCTCGCCAGTGGCGACACTGCTGGGTATTTGGTATTTTGGGACTGGAAGACGTGTAAGATGTACCACAAAATCGATACCAAGGACCCTGTTACATGCGTCAAGTGGCATCCGCAGGAGACGTCCAAGGTGGCGACGGCGGGAGCGGATGGCATTATTCGCTATTGGGATTAGAGAGCATAGCATTGGGAGTTCGGAAATACAGACTACGACAAGCTCCAGCAAAAACCTGGTGTGTGTCGAACACAAGCGCTCAACACTGTTTACAAGCAGTCAGAACGAACGTTCCATGGCGTTTACCAGTCGACCGTGATCTGACATACCATGTGGCGGTCTGATAATTGATCTCATCCTTAATGGTGTTTGAGGATATTTATATAGACGCCACTTGATGATCCTTCACAACAAGGATCGATGATCTCTTCGTGATGAAGCTCGATCCGGCTTAAGTTCACGCTTTACCTAGGTAAACACCGCAATCAGCAGAGGAAAGGTGGGCCGGTGGCCCCCAAGATTGAATCGCGGCTAGGCGAAGTGGAAGCAACTTACATTGTCTGTTCCACAAGCACGCGTTCGCGTCTGGCACAATTCGCATTTCACAAAGTTTCAAATCAAGAAAAGTCAGGAAGGAAGGCGACTCAAACAAACTACCTCGGTAGTCCCAAGAATAGAACCGTCCTTGCGTCCGGATACGACGGTAGCGAGATCCTTCCCGCGGTTCGTTGTAACCCTTCAATAAGATTGGGGCATTGGCACCACCCGATCAGTTAGATGCAATCTCGACAAACGCGCAACGGTCCGCCCACGAACCCCATGCAGCAGCGCGGCGTCGAGGCTGGTCAGATGAGATGACAGCTGACGTTTGGGCAGAGGGAGACTAAAGGTTTATTCTGCCCCAAATGGGCAAGGCCAGTCTGATGCAAGAGACCTTGTCGGTGGCCTGGATCCTCGAGCACATGGCATGGCTTGCGTGCCAATGCAGAGTACTTACATCGGTGGGTAGGACCCGAGTCCGAATACAAGCTGACAGCGTATGCACATTTACGAAGCTTGGGCCGATTTCTTCACCTTCCGGAAAGGTGATGCCGTTTCCCATTTTGCGCCAGATAGATCACGTTCGGCTCTGAGGCCGTTAGGGTTGCTAGATGTCATACCGCCGATCATTGTCGTTGCCACCCCAGCAGGCCTGATCGCATGGCGATCTGTGTGCTGCAAGATGGACCGAATACAGCGAAGAGACCAACCATTTTTAGGGAACATGACAACGGTCTTCCTCCACACTGACGCAGTAGATTGCCTAGGATACAAGAGTCGCCGTTAACTATGCTAAGTGAATCCTACGCGGGTGCCCCGGACAGACCCACCCAAATAAGGCGACCCAGAGAAGGGGCGTGGTGTGTGCCTGGGTCCCACGTTGATCATGGAATTTCTCTCCGCCAGCAATTGAACCAACCGTCCAGACTGACTGTGTTTACCTGAGTTGAGACAAAACACAGTAGTCATACATACACTACTCCCATCCATCCAGTAATTGCCGTGGGATGCGCGCCTCAATACACCCGAGTGTCAGCTTCTTCTATCCGGCCTCTCCAGACAGAGTGCGCATAACTGCACTAGCCAACCGTCTCTGCCGACCTTGTGAGGCCAAATGCATATGAGGTAGACTACGGGATCTGGGGCGCCTACGCCGAGTCCTCATCTCATTGCTACACCACCAGCCACGCCCGAAGCATAATGGATCACAACACCAGGCCCGAGTCCACTGTCGGCTCCGCATGCCAGGCGCTCATCTCGACGGCACATCAGGTCTCGGCGGACGTGACCAACTTCGTCCGGCGGTGTCGCTCAGCAAGAACGGACCTTGCGCCGGTCACGCGAGAGCTGTCGGAATTACAGATGGTGTTGCAGCTGCTGAATGACTTTGAAGCGCAGCGTGGCGTCATCCCTGCAGAGCTGCAGGCACACTTGAGGCCGATCCTCGCCAATTGCATAGGGGTAGCGTGCAAGGTTCACGATGTTCTCCGACGCCAGGAGGTAGCCGGCTGGACCGCGGAGGCGCGCGACGAGGTGGGCGAGCTGATAAAGTCGCTGAGTGTGCACCGGGGCGTTGTGGGCGTGGTCACAGATCTCATCTCCGTCCTGGTATCGCGTGCAGTGCCTGCGGAGAACAAATCAAACGATGAACACGCGCAAATCCCGGCGTTGCTGGAGGAGCTGCAGGCCTTGGGCTCATCGCTCGTCATCAGCTACAGCAATGCGACGCTCGCACGAGAGCATTTTGCGCTGCAAGTCCACTTGGGCCAGATTGCTAATTACACCGAGACGCTTGCCCGAACGGACCTGTGGCAGGACGCCGTGCGAACGCTCGACGAGGCGGATGAACAGACGTCGGACAAGCGGAGCTCGACCGCGCTGCCTACGCCGTTGGGGCGCGGTCATTTGGCAGATAGGAGTGCCGCAGCGGGTGGAGTGCGGAACAGTGGGTTGGAGAACCTCTTACCATTAGGTCCACCGGAGATGTACGAGGGGAACCGCCCGCCGAGTATGTCCTTCACACCGAAGCGAGTACCGGATCCAAGACCACCAGCTGAGATTGAGAGCGCCGGGCCTTCGGGCACGGGATTTATCGTGATGGAAGGTTTTATGAACTCGGCTCAGGGCGCCGCGTCGATGAGTTCTGAAGCCTTGCACGACGGCGGTGTGCAGAAAGCCTCAGAACAACACCTGACAGTCCCGGGAAGCGAGTCGAAGTCGTCTCAGCGCAGTGACGAGATTCAAACCTCCGGCGAGCTTTCTAGCGCGCGTCTCAACAGGGAAGGTTTGCAGCCGATACCATCCGCGATACGAGACAGCGCCTCTGGGCTTCAGGTGCTGATTCCAGACGAGAAAGAGTTAGCCGTGAGCGAGGTCGTGTCGGATGAGGCGCTGGCCTTTGCACAGGTGCCGATTCATGTCCTCGACCGGCTGTCTGTGAATCTGGTGGGGCAGGTGTATGGAGGCCCATCTTCTGCGGAAGACAAAAGCAGCGACGACCAGTCACAGTCCCTCAGGAGAACCTCGCCAGATGAGGCCGGCTGCGATCGCAGCGGGGCAGCGTTGGCTCACACCAGCAATATAGGCGTGCAGCGCGATGGACCTGTCGAGTCCTCGGAGATCGACTTGTTGAAAAGGCCCGCAGTAGCACCGTCATCTCAGTCTGAAGCACCCCTCGGGTATCAGCAGCAGCAGCAGCATCCATTATCCCAGATTCCCTCCAACCCAGCCTCCCAAGCAGGATCGCAAACTATGGATAATTCCATTGCAATAGCTAGCCCAAGACGCACCTTTAGTTCTCCCCAATTATCACCGCATCTTCGCCCCCCTTCTAACAACAGCTCTTCAACACCCGCCAGCCAAAGTGGTCTGCGTTTAATGACGTCGAGCTCCACGATCAAAACCACTAATACACAGTCTTATATGTCGCAAAAGCCGTTACCACGAGGGCCACTAGTCTACATACCGAATTACCCCGGCCAGTTCATCAAGAGGAAAGTGGTCGTTGTTGGCAATTTCAGCTGCGGAAAGACCAGCCTAATAACGTAGGCCCGTTCTTGTCACTATCCCGTCTTTGATGCCACGCTGACCGAATTGCGGTGATACAGTCGTATGGCGAGAGGGCAATACCCAAGAGTAAAAATACTTCTTAGTCCCACGATAGCACAGATTTGAGTTGAGTCGACAGTGAATGGCTGACAATCCCCTAGAGTAAAGCCGACGAGCTTCGCATTACAGAGACTTTGAAGCTGTCCGTCGACGAGGCACCAATACAGCTGTGCCTGTGGGACATCCGTGGGATCGACTACGACCCCTCGTGGCTCTACGGTGCACACGTCGCCCTGGTCTGCTTCAGCGTGAACATTGGCGCGACGGACTCAAAAGGGAAACACTTAGGACGAGTAAGATCCTCCGCTCCCCTTTCGGCTCCGCTTTTGTTTGACACCTTTCCACCACAGTGGGTAGCCGAAGTCAACCGCAACTGTCCCGGCGCAGCCATCCTCCTGGTTGGCCTCAAGGCCGACATTCGCTTCCACGCCAAATCCGTCGAGAAGCTCGCCCGCAGAGGCAAAGCTCTCGTCACTCCAGAGCAAGGGGAGCAGTTCCGCGAGAATATTGGCGCGACGCGCTACGTTGAGTGCTCGGCGCGCACGGGTGAGGGCGTGCAGGATGTGCTGGCAGAGACGGCGCGCGTGGCGATGCAGGTGGGGCGTGGTATGGGTCGTCATGGGAGGAAGAGTAGTAGTGGAGGTGGCCGGCGACCGTTGTCGAGGATTGGGAAGTTCTTTGGGTTTGGGATGGGGGATGGATGAGGGCGTTGCTTTCGTCGCTGCATTTCTCGCTATGGCCGCTTGTGGAAGGCATGTGAAGGTAGGGACATTGTATATTGTTTCTTGTATATCTCTTGAATAAATACCCGGGGATGGGCTAAGAACTCCTACTGGAAGTATACGTTACTTCGAAGAATCATCTGGTGCTTTGCATATTACGGCCTGAAGTACACGTCGATAGGGGAAACGATGAAGCTGCCAAGCACATGAACATAGTGTCTATTGAGCGACTATACTTAAAATCATATGTTGAACGTGACTGGCCTCCCTCTTACGCTGTGTAGTTGCAAGGAACCGGGGTCTTTCTTGCTGCTTATGTCTCCTGATATTCATGTTCCGTGGTATTTGGAATGAATTTTCTGATGCCTCACCATGTCGTTCTTGCGGGTGAACGCCTTCCCACATTCTGGGCACTCATGTGGTTTGTTGCCGTTGTGGCTGTCCATGTGGCCCTTCAAGTTGATCTTGCGAGTGAAATTTTTGCCACAGATAGTACAAACGAACCTGGTCCCTTCAATCCTGAGCTGGTTCAGCAAGGCAAATTCCACAGGTCGTGTTGCTGGGTCACAAGTCTCCGGGTGATAGCTTCTCATATGCTTCTCCAACTGTTTATTGGACGCGAATCCGAAGGTGCTCTGATCGCAGGTCTCGATCACACACTGGAATGGCCGATCGTGCCGCCTGGTGTGCTTGTCCCGGTCTTTGTTGTTCTCGAATCCTTCGTGGAAGTACGGACAAGACAGTCGTTCGCATTTGAAGTGTTTGCGGCCGTAGAACGCCTGGTGCCGTTCTAGTGATTCCTTTTTCACAGCAATTTGCTCCATGAGCTTCCTGTTTCGCTCCACAGCGTAGCACAATTCTTGTATCCCAATTTTCTCGCGTTTCTTAGCGTCTGGATTTTGCTGTTGCTTGTAGACGTGAGCCCAAAGTGGCACAAGATAATCCTTAAGATCAGGATCCTTGAAATTACGGCAGTCTGTACCTGCCTGGTCGATCCAATGCTTGTCTTCTTCTTCGTCAAGGTGTATGTCATCGAGATATCTTGTCATGAAATCGTCCAGAGCCCGGAGGAGGTCTTCAAGTATCCTGCCTGCGGTGGTTTCGTCAAGGAATTCCCCACATTTCTCTATCATTGTCTGCAAATGATGAAACCAGCGAGAGACTGCATAGTCTTGGAAGGAAAGGTACCCGTCTTTGATGTCCTTAGTCAACTTCTCCTCAGATATACCCGTCCCGAAGCAATCGAATGTGAGGTACTGCAAGCACAGTATTGTCATTTCGCATTGAAGAGAGAACTCATTGACCTGTTCGCTCTTGATTATGAATCTGCTTGTCCATTCGAAAGTTTCAGTGTGTTTCCTTCAAGTCAAAAGAAGAGTTCAACCGACTCACTCTCTTGCAGTATGATGGACAAGCTCTATCCTGCTGTCTCCAACCAGCTGGACCAAGGCTCCGCAACAATCCGTTATATGGTTTCGCAGCTTTTTCTCGTCATATTCCATAGTGCTTTGTTCCAGGTTCATACAGATGATAGCCTGAAGTTCATACATCTTTAGAGATCTCTTCGCTGCCACAAGCCAGCCAAGCAGTCTCCTTGTGAGCTCCCACTTCTTGTTATTCTGACCGTGGCCTCGAATTCGTTTCAGTATTCGATTGTATCTGCATTCTGTAAGCAATAATACAACGAAGTCTTATCAACAATCTGAAAAGGACCTCACGCGTCTTCGATCCTTCTTGGAAAGACTGCATTTTCCATTTCCTCCAGAAAATCCTGTCGAGTGGCGCACATCTTGAGATTTTCCATCACTAATGTTGCGAAGAGAAACATACCTGTCTGAGGTCAGTAGCCAAACTTTAGGCACGAACAAAACATCGATCAAGTACAGACCGTGTGCATACTCCAGGGTAAATTCATTGATTTGACGATTTAGCTCCAGCTCGAGGTCGAACTTGGCCTTCAACTCATCAGACCTTTGGATGACGAAGTTCTCGATGTCCTCCCGGTTATCTCCACGGGTGAACTCCATTGTATTTGCTTCACCAAGTGACTTTTCAATATCGCCTAGCTTCTGCGACACGATCAACAGGCGAGGCTTGCCTAGATTTGACTTTCCGTCGCAATTCTTCACTATGACAGTAAGGATGTCCAAGAGACCCTGCCGTTCTGCAGGACGGCATTCGTCTAAGCCGTCAATGATTATGTACTGCTTAGGAATTTCTTCGCAGAACAATTTGAGCAGCTTCTTTGCAAGTGACTCTGTGACTAGCGTTGAATCCCCGCTTGTGCGCATCTCATCGTGACAATAAGGGACTAATACCTCGTGGTGTCGAATCATCTACTCCACCAGATTTCTTTGTTATCATTCACGTAGTACAAAGACAGAAGAATGTTTCATGCCAAGTGCGGCAAAGTGAGTGCCTGTTTCAGTCGGAATTCAGAAGTGGGTGGGGGGGGGATCGAGGTTGATATGGGTGTGTGAATGATGTGTATGTTTGTTCAGACATCTTGAAAGCACTGTCCATAAAGTATGAAGATGGCCATTGTTGTTGGAAAGAGCTTACTTGAGATAACAGGCCTCGCAAGACCCCTTTGCATGTCGCCGTCGTTTCATCTGCATCGCCACAGTAAAAGTAGCTTGTAAAGAAGTCCACCTCCTTCTGACATTCTTCTATTATCAAAGAAGAGAGCACAGTTTTACCTAAATGATATATTTCAATTCAATTGTCTCTTACGTGTCGTGCGTCTTCTATGACGGTGCAAAAGCTTACCTGCGCCCGGAATCCCATACATCCATAGAACTGAGTTAGTGGGAATCTCTGCGTCTTTCCAACCTTCGAATCTGTCCTTGCGCAAAACCCAGCTACCGCTGCCGGGACAAATTAATCTTTTCTTGCAGTACGCCTCATGCAGATCTGACATGGTCGCAGACGAAACCCATTTGAGTACATCATCTCTGTGACTCTGCGATCTCTCCTTTTCGAGATGTTCGAAAGCTTGTTGTATGTTGTAACGATCCACTTTATACTGTTCGACGTACCTGGTATGCTCAACACGAAGCTCTGCGAGAGACTGACTGTCGCGTTGCGATTGCTCCATGTGCCGGGCATCAGCCACACGATCAAGAAGATCGCATTGTCGTTTCAAATCGTCGAGAATGGACTTGAAAGTCGTCTCAAAGTCTTTCCACATAGACTTGAAGACCTGTCTCCAAGCCAAAACCAAATATGTCAGGAGTGGGTAAATTCGAACGCATCATAAAGGGGGGGGATCAGATACTGACCAGGACGAGTAAAGAATCGAAGAGCCTTGGAATGGAAATCCAGAATGTTCGAGTATATACAACCCAAGATTTCTGCTAGATAGTCATTGTCATGGAATAGTCCTTCGTATTTTAGCAGTAACGGCATGTGCTCGCCAATGCTCTCATATGCCGAGAGAAGTTTTTCGAATGACACTGCGTAAGTGCTGGCCGTCTGAGTAGTAGACGTATTAGCCTCTACTAATACTCTTGTGGGCGGCATGCGACTAGGCCCTCTTGACACTGGGGCACTTTTTGGATTTACCTGCAGTAAGAATTTGATAGGGCCCCAGACAAATGCCAATGTCCCGGAAGTATTCAGGAACACATCAACAATCTTCCCAAGCCCATCCATGCCTTCCAAAAATTTCCTAATTCGGTCCAACCCCATGTTCTCCATTTTGTCTTCTTGACTTTTCTGGACTATCATTTAAATCATTAGAGCAGTTCTATGACTAGGGTGAGAACGCGAAGGTGTAAGAAAAAAGGCCTTTAATTAGAGCCAAGGTCGGGTAGACTGCTCCATTCAGGTTTGAGATGTCGAAGTACTTCAGCCAAACGGACACCTGGTGATCGGCTCTTGATTTGTATTCATGCAACGCGTGGACCGCGCATGCGATAGCAACTTGATCGAAGCGCAGTACGTACGGGAAAGTATGTCTTGTTGCAGCTGTTTGTACGTGATCAACGAATCGAACTTTTGCTTTTCTGCAACAGTGAGTCGCGTCTTGAACTTCAAAAGAGCCTCGTCGAAAATCTTGGATGCCATTGGAGCCAAGGCACCAGCACTGCCAAAGTGCTGTATTTATTGAGGGGAGCGGATAGAGTTGGGCCAAGCCGCGTCGAGAAAGACAAAGTCTTCAATACTCGGCACAACTCGAAACATATAAGACGGGAAACAAAGACGGTCTTCGCAGAAACAATTCTGTAGCTCGGTGCTGGTAATGCCTTAGTCTCTCTGATATAGCTTCAGGTCTGCTTCGATCTTTGTAGATTATAAGAGATGAAGACCGACATTACTGTGAGACTCTTGACACCCGAGTAACATCTTGTAATCAGTCTTTGGTGAAGATTAGGCCGCAGCACTCACCGTTTCCTGGCGTGCCCCAGCAATGCAGCACAGCCTGCATGTGCAATTTTCCTTCCTCCCCCACGAAACATTTCATCTTTTTGGCGCCCGGGCTTACTTGCATATGCATGTACAGCCTGGGGCTTAGATGGCAGTGCAAGAATAGTGAGGCTCACTTATTACACCATTTGGGAACTAGAGTTGTTCTCGATCTTATCGATGGAGCCTGACACCGACAAGCCGGTAAATCCAACCAGATCGACATTGAAAACAACAAGGTGCGTTGGCTTTTCCCTAGTCCGTTAGGGAAACTCCAAGTCCGCAATTTCATACTTTTCTCTTTTTGTCGCTGAATTTTTCTGCGAACATTCGTTACCAAGAGGACATCTTGTTGTTTCTACCGTTAGGGATGTCTCTCAAGCATCTGCTGCACGACTCTTCAGAGCCTAGCGACGAAGACGGCTACCTACAAGATGTCAACGCGCCCGTCATGAAATCTGGCCAAAGGCAAGTGAAGGCGTAATCACCAGGATGACTCAAGATAGTGGATATACATCTAATGACCGCAGCAGTCCCGTTCATGTTGAGAGCTGGGATTCCGTGGTGGGCGGGTTCCAGAGCTTGCTGAATGGCGAGCCCAGTTGTATCGATCTTAGTAGCGTGTCCGGTCACGCAGGAAGTTTGAGTAACAACGAATATGAATTCGACGAAGAGATCGAAGCATTCTTGCAGCTGGAAAGAACGACTCAACTCACACCCAACTGCTACCTGCCGACCCCGGAACCCTTAGGAAGTTCTTCAAGTCCAAGTCATACGCAGGGTCCTCATGCCAGTCCCCAGGTATTTCTTAGTGCTTCGTTCAGCAACACTGATATTGATATAGTCTGCTACGGCATGGTTAGTGCTCGCCCCGCGAAATCTTCAATTCCACGGTTTGGCAATGATGGTGGTCAATGCGAATGACATCTTGTCTAACTTTGGACGTAGATCTATCGAGTGCCTGTCAAAGTATTTGGCGACATGATGGAGGTCGGAAAAAGACTGAATACCACATCGTCAAACACTCAACTTTTCAGAGTCGTCACATCCTCGTCCTCATTGCAGATTGTGTTTCCTGACGGTGCGACTTTCGGAATGCTCGACAATCGTAACTCTGAAGCGCTTAGTGCAATAATCGATGATTCGGAGCTCCATTTCGAAGGACAGGCAGAAAAACATGCAGTCAGTGCTGTGATTGGCAGAGCTCAAAAGGCTATGGATGCAGTGATCCGAGTCGACATTCATATTTGTGGACCTTTGAGCCGATCCGAGGACGTCCGTAGTCACCTTACAGACCACAAAATTTGGTTGCAGCGTCCAACCGCGCCGAAGTTTCCTTACCACAATCCGCAGAAAATCGTTTTTCCTTATTTAGATTGTGAACAGCGACAAGTTCCCGTCGGCGGATCCGAGACGAACGAGAGACAGAAGAAGCAGTCTGCTGAGGAATTTCAGATCATGATCGCTGATGTCTACGACGCATTGAAAAGGGACAAGAATCTGAACAAAGTCGAAGGGAACACATTAATCAAAACACGTCTAATGGAGTAAGTTATTTTTAAACATAAAGTCTGTATGTTGTACTGAGCATCTCAAGGCACCAAGAAGAAGCGCTCGATTTCATGTCCCAGAGAGAGACAGGAAACATTTCCGATGATTACAGACTATGGAGGCCTGAAATGAGGAACGGAGAGAAACGGTGAGTTTCTACGACTGCAACAGCACAGGTTTACCCGGGTTGATGATTAATATGGTATAGATATGTCCATGTCATAACAAATCATGCTTCCCCATGCCTTCCCGAGGAAAAGGGAGGCGGAATTCTGGCTGACGAGATGGGAATGGGAAAGTCCTTGTCCATTCTATCTCTGGTGCTGCAGACTCTTGATCAGGCTCAAGAATGGGCCACCTCTCAGGAGCAGCAAGATATATCCGTCGGGAGTCTAAGAAAAAGCTCGCGAGCCACCCTCATCGTAGTGTCTTCGGCCCGTGAGTGTTCCATATCCAACAAAACAAACGCGTGTTGACACCCACACTCAGTCTTGATAAACGGATGGTACGGAGAAGTCAAGCAGTAAGCAAAGGACTGTTCAAGGAGAGCAAAGAGTAAACGCAAGCTCACATAGTGAACAGGCATCTGGACGAGCAGACGCATACAACGTTGACAATTTTGCGATGGCATGGACCAGATCGTCAAGCACTCCAAAGTGATCTGACTGATTCTGACATTGTGATTACTACATATAGTATGCAAAATCCCTATATATCGACGATCTTCACAAGCAAGAAGCCAGGAAAGCAAGCAGCTAGGCAAAGACGTGGACGCCCAGAAGACATTTATTCTGCCACGTACGCTGACAGGGGTCTATTACTAGATACCTTGGCGAGGGAGTACAGTAAAAAGCCGAGCACACTACACGAAATAGAGTGGTATAGGGTTGTGCTAGATGAAGGTAATTCCACGAATAAATTAGCCAAATCTACCAGATACTGACAATTTTCTTGAAGCTCATACGATTCGACGACAAGCTACTAGCTTCTTCAAAGCTTGCTACGATCTCTCCGCAGTTACCAGGTGGTGTCTGACTGGTACACCAATACAAAACAAGCTCGAGGACATAGGGACCCTTTTCGCCTTCATCCGCGCTCGGCCATTCCATACAATCGCGACTTTTCGCCAATACATAGTCACACCTTATGATGAAGGAGGTGAGAGACGCCGGGTTGCTTGTGCCCGCCTTGTATCACTGCTTGATTCTCTTTGCCTGCGACGCACGAAGGAGCGTCTTCATCTACCAGGTCGTCAGGACAAAGTTGTTGAAATCACTCTGACAGAGGCAGAGAGGAAGCAGTATGATGATACCAGGAGGACTATGGACCGCATCATTCGACAGAGAGCTGGAGAATACGAGCGACACAACACATTCAGCGTTTTTCAAGCAATGCTTCAGTTGCGAATCCTATGCAACCATGGAACTTTCCAACACTATTTTGCCTGGAACAGAATAAGCCAGAGAGACATGAGAGAGGCTGCTGTGTCTGCCCTTGGACCTAACAGCGAGACATCTTGCTCAGCCTGCAAGCTGCCCATGCCTGTCCTTGGATCGAACAGAATCCATAACGGTTTCTCGGAGCAGTGTTCTCACGTCCTGTGCTCTGAATGCTTGGAAGATAGTTCCGGCAACAATGATACAACTGGAAACACCAAGCATTGCCCTCTGTGCGAGCGTATAGGGGTAAGTCCTAGAAAGGCGAAATTGCCCAAGCGTATGAATGACTCCCTACCTCGAGACTTCCGCCAGCATTTGGAGAAATTGAGCTACTCAGGCGAGGAAAATGACGACAGGTACTTCCGATCGAATGGCTATTCATCCAAGATGGAGGCATTGGTGAGGGACATTCGTCATGACCTGGACACCGCGAAGAGGTATGGCCATGTCATAACTGAAAACCAAACCTTATCAAGGAACGATCCGCTAATTTTATTTCTTAGCATCGTTTTCTCATGCTGGACAAGAACCTTAAATCTCATTGACCACCATTTCCACAGAGATGGTATTCCTTTCGAAAGAATCGACGGAGGGGTTCCTTTGCGAAAGCGTCAAACGATTCTCGATGCATTTGCCACGGATAGGCATAAACCAGTTCTACTGATGACTACCGGGACTGGGGCACTTGGGTAAGCCTTTAAATCATAAATTTCCTTACCTAGGTAGTCCATTCCATCCCGGAAATTTCATGTTCGCCATACCTCATCAGAATCTCTTTGCGGCATCATCATTGTTTCAGCAGAAAGGTTTCGAATAGCCATTTTCGTTGAAATTCGGTGCATCTGTTATTTTATATTACTTCTACATTCTTTGGAGTTTCTATATGCTAATAATTGTCAGGTTGAATATCACAGCAGCTAATCGTGTCTTCCTTGTGGAACCACGTGAGTAACCCTCAGCTGATTACCGCCATCGACATTCTTGATGCGTCAAACCTTGTTCCAGTCGCTAATATAAGCTGATTGGTGATTTAATATAGAATGGAACCCAAGTGTTGAAAATCAAGCCATTGCACGTATCATGCGGTTGGGTCAGATGGACCGGGTCCTCGTAACAAGATACGTTGTGCGAGAGTCCGCTGAGAATGTAAGTACTTTCCTACCTATCTAGATAGGTATTCAAGCTATCACAGGCGGTTTCCTATACGCAGGCTTCCACATTGTAACGCATGTACACCCGTGTGATCTGTGGCTAACGCTGCATCTTTCGGCAGGATATATCAGTACAGCAAAAGAGGAAGATTCAGATCGCTTCCATTGGACTTTCAAGACCATGAGTTTCGAGAAGACTTTTGATCTCATCCCTTTACCCTTTTACCATACTTGAAGTGTATGACTGTACATATTGCATCCCAAAAGACTAGGTACTATGATATTACTAACGTGGGGCTATATATTCAGCTGAATTTTATTAATTATTAGTGATATGCGTGATCCCTTGATCAGATATAGCAAAGCCTATCATATATAAAAGTAATTTGGAAATATATCTTGCTTAGTCAATTATAGAAGTCTTTCTATGCTATATCTAATGGGTCTTGGGCTTTTATAATCTCGAATTAGTATGAGTCAAAGCACTGCACTGGATCTAAGTAGCTTTGGTGCGCTTACAGCTTAGTAAGAAGTATGTACATACCTAGGTAGCTACAGATTGGTAGGGAATTTTAGTAAGCAGGTGCTAGTGCCGCTGCAATCTTGATCGCTGCTCGGGACAGTTTGGGACTTTCACTGCAATTTTAGTCTGAACGAGGGCGTTGATATCAATGCCGTGTTCACGCGAGGCTTCATGCCGGCCAATGAAGTGATGAAATCGGGCTGCAACTCACCAGCTGTGGGTGCAGAAAATTCACTTGCAGGTGGGCAATCAATATGGAAGGCATGAAGCATGTTGCATAGCCCAGCCTTAGAGTATGCTGATTGCATATGCTGGAAACCCCGGGCCTATAACTTCCACAGTGCACTATCCTGACAGACTCATCGGCTTCTTCTTCTCCCCCCACCTGCCGTTCTTCCCCTCCCCAAAGAGAAGAGGGGTTTGACTATAAAGATAGCCATAATAAAGGCACCGACATCTTATGCCATTCCGAAGTAATAGTTCAAGTCTGTCGATGGGAATGCGGGTGCAGGTGTGTGGGCTGCTTGTCTGTTGTACAATCTAGGCTAAGGTGAGCTTGAGACTGTATACCTAAAATGGCAAGCGAGAGAAGTGAGATTTGTTTGGACCTTTTGAGATTCGAGGTATCTTTGCCTGTGCTAGGTAGGTTTGTGGGCTAGTTCTGCCCAGGGTTGAGAAAGCCTTCTCACATACGCGGATATGCTCCAATAAGGGGCAAGATGGGTATATTCAATAGAGCTCACTCTTAATGCGCTCCCAGTTCAGCTGAGCAGCTGCGGATGACAGTGTATTTACAAGCTGAGAAACGAAGTTTCCACCTCATAACAAGATTCAGCTCTCAATATAATAGCAATGTATATATCTCCCAGTCTCTGCCCGGGATTTCAGATCATTAACATAGTAAGTATGTTGTTGAGGGTATATCCGGGACTGGCAGAGAAAAGCGGCATTAGTGCTTAGTGTACATGGTAAGCCTGTGCTGACTACTGAGAGTTGATTTCTGGTGAAAAGAGCTTCCTGTGGGCAGGCATCGCTATTCCCTTATCGAGACTAAATTTATAATGTATATCGACAAGTATTATGGAGCCGCTTCCATAATATTGGACAGTTGCTGTTGGGCTGCTGGGGGCTAGAAAACCTCGGCCAATCGCTTATACAGGTGCACAATTGTACATATTCAAAAATTTATCCTATGACGGTTGTAGGCCCCCAAATTTAAGTATTTCACTGCAAATTTAGTCTCGATGGACGGGCTTACACCTGCCTGAAGAGCCTCAAGCTGAGGCAGTTGCTCCCACATTCTTCTACCTATCATACCTGGTGCGAGTCCACTTCAGATGCTTAAGGCTTGCCTGGTGACTCTAGTGCAGCTTAGCTCATCAGCCACCCCACATACCTTCAAGAATGGGTTTGTGATACTGACTTTATCAGAACTCTCTTCCTTCTTGAGCAAACACTTACCTATCTTAAGGCCAAGCAAGATGACTAGGCTGAAGACCCTGAGCTTTCATGTCAGGAGTAAACCTTGCGCCGTTATTTAGGTAATTAGCATCCTGTGTAACAATACCCAAGCATCGAACACTGTGACCGTTTCCATTACAAGGCTCTCACATTAATTCAGCCTTTGGAGCAAATAAAGCGGCGAACATTTCACTTGCCCAATACAAGTATCAGCGATATGCAGGTTGGCAGCAAGATACAAATCCCCTTATAGTCTAGGCCCATGTATACCTACCTAGGTAGGTACCAGCAGTGGATCCATGACACCCACGCTTTCGCCAACTCCACACTCGATACAGCAGAGTCCCGTCAAAGAAACACAAAAGACAGCGCGCAATTATGTGTGCATTTCTATAAATAAGAGCTTGCGCTATGAGGAGGCCACTGGTAGCCGTTGTTCATTTCTGTCTTTGCTGCTTTGTATTTTCCCTTTACCAGCCAAAGAAAGTGACGCTCGCGCGCCATTCTCAAACAACAAAAATGAAATGCTTGCCATGCTATATGCTTTCCCAATGTACTTTCAAAACGCCAAAGTTCAAGCTCAGCTGCTCACAACAGACTCGGACGACTACCTCCTAGCCCTGTCGACGGCAGCTTGACTGAGGCCTGTCATCTGCAATCCTGGGGGCGCTGGCGACGGAGCTGGCGTGCTTGACCGCGTGGGTGGCGCGGAGCGATTGTGCGCCATGTGCGCCTTGACCAAGTGGCCGGCTGCCAGTGCAGAGCACAGCGACAGCTCGCCGGCCAGCACAGTGGCGGCGATGACGCGGGCGAGGAGGCGGGCGTTCTCGCCAGGCGTAACGGGGTGGGCGCCACGCACACCTAGGATGTCGAGCATGGCGGATTGGGGCTCGAGGATGGTGCCGCCACCGAGGGTACCGACTTCGATAGAAGGCATGGA
The DNA here is from genome assembly GCA_027946555.1 of Gnomoniopsis sp. IMI 355080. NCBI lineage: Eukaryota > Fungi > Ascomycota > Sordariomycetes > Diaporthales > Gnomoniaceae > Gnomoniopsis > Gnomoniopsis sp. IMI 355080. The sequence goes on along the minus strand of JAPEVC010000176.1, from coordinate 57,457 downwards.
GACGGAGATTTGAAGAGAGCCGCGGAGACTGTACAATGTTAATATGGCTGAACTGTTGAGCAGACAATTTGATGGCGTTACTCACTTCTTCATGATGGTGATGCAGTTGGAGCTCTCCACAACCTGCGCCGGATCCTGACCTGTAGCGATGAAAACAGCCGCCACCATGTTTGCAGCATGGGCGTTAAATCCTCCCACAGCGCCCGCCATGGCGGATCCGATCAAATTCTTGTTGATGTTGAGCTCGACCAGTGATTCCACATCCGTTTTTAGCACAGACTTGACGACATCGGCGGGAATGATAGCCTCGGCCACAACGCTCTTGCCTCGTCCCTCGATCCAGTTGATAGCAGACGCTTTCTTGTCGATACAGTAGTTTCCAGATAGCGAGATGATCTGCATGTCTTCAAAGCCATGTTCGGTGGACATGACATGAAGCGCATGCTCGACACCCTTGGAAATCATGTTCATACCCATGGCGTCGCCAGTTCGGCTCTTGAAGCGGATATAAAGGTTGGTGCCCGCGATAGTTGAAGTCATTTGTTCGAGGCGGGCAAATCGGCTGGTGGAGTTGAAAGCATCCTTCATGGCAGTTTGACCGGCCTCGGAGTCGAGCCACAGCTTGCAAGCACCGGTGCGTTCCAGAGTTTCGAAAGTCACACAAGGTCCACGGGTCATTCCATCACCGGTCAAGACGGTGACAGCACCGCCACCAGCGTTGATAGCCTTGCAACCACGGCTGCAGCTGGCTACCAGGACACCTTCAGTCGTAGCCATGGGGACGAAGAAACTCTGTCCATCAATGACCAGAGGTCCCGCAACACCAACCGGTACAGGCATGTATCCAATCACATTTTCACAGCAAGCGCCGAGAACAAGATCCCAGTTGTAGTGTTGATATGGCAGCTTAGAGCCTTCAAGCGAACCAGTGATATCCGAGGTGGCCCTGGTCCGGGCAATGATGGCTCGGCGAACTTTGACGGCACGAGTCGTATCTTTGAGAGTCCTTTCCAGGCTGTGTCCAGGCACCTTACCCTTGAGAGCAAGCCCGATGATCTCTTCATCAGTCAACTCAGCGATCCGCTTCTCCACAAGCATCTTTTCAAGCTCTGCGTAGGGCCGTCGGGGAGTATCGGAAGCCATGGAAAGAGACGAAGCATTGCGCTGTAAGGCCGTGGCATCAGACTCATCATCAGTCGGACCGGGGGTAGGTGGCATCAGCTCGGCCGTCGATCTGCGTGCGGGCTTCTCCACCAAACTGGGAACGGCAGTAGCATCGGCGTCGTTGAACTTCTGGGCGCGTGCAAGCTCTCTGACATTGATAGGGCGGTCTGGGACGTTGGGGTCCTTGACGCTCCATCTGGCAGCATTGAATAGATAGCCATTGAAGGCGACGCTCAAGGCCAGAGCAATGACAATCCATTTGGAAAGTACCGGATCCTCCAGACTCTTGAGCACGCCTCCGACCATTCGGCCGCCCATCCCGTAGCCCATATCATCATCATCTCCGGGTGTCTTGATCGGGGTCTTTCCGTAGTGTACAGACGGGAACTCCAGCTCGTACTTGATGGGGGTCAAGATGGTGACCACAACTTCCTTGTCATTGGAGGCGGCCTGGGCCAGAATGCTGTCCAGTCCATTGGAGGCAACCTTGAAGGGGTCCACAGGTGGATTTGCAACCAGGCCGCCAAGACCACCAGCCCAGGAAGAGACGGTTGATAGCGAGTCAGTGCTCCGGAAGGGAATAGTGCACAAATTGATTGCGTTGATTAGAATGAATCCAGTGACCATGAGGACCTTGAATTTGGGGACGCTGGTGCTCTTGATTTTCTTGCCAAAGAGCGAGGTTCCAGGAGCACTCTTGCCATCGTTGTTCTGCGCGACATTCTCGGCAACGCGGTGGCTAACGCCATCGTCCTCCAAAGCGCGTCGCATCTCCACATGGCGCTTGATGCGGTTGATCTCGAGCTTGATGCAGAGAATCGCGGTGTAGAAGGTGAATAAGAGGATGCAGTCAAAGAAGAGTATCCAGGCGGCGAGGAAGCAAAACTGCTGCAGTCCTCCCTGAACACCTGAGGCAGCTCCCAGGACCAGGACCACAATCTCTATCATATAGTCCTTGACAATCTCATAGCCCTTCTCCCTGATTGCGACCTGCATAGCGTTTTGAATGAAGTTGGAATCCCCGATATTTTTACCCTTGCTCTTCTGGGTCGCCTTGTGCTCAATGGAGTGAGTCAGAACAGCCCGGGTAAGAGTAATGTTTTTCTCGAAACCGATGATGATGACCAGGAATGGAAGGCCCTCAGAGAGCAGGACCATTGAGATTGGGACACCCAGCTTGGTGGTGACGATCAGGCCAAACATGAAGGCAAAAGCCGAGGAGAAGAGGGTCGTCGCCGCCAGCCAGAAGTTGGATCCAAGTCGACGCATAGATAGGAACAAAGACACAAAAGTCAAGTGCATCGAGATGTAGCCCAGAACCATGATGATGATATCGAGCGTCTCGGCGTTCTTGAGCAGGTCAATGAAGTCAATCCAGCCGTTCTGAGCCCAGCGCACGATACTGCTGCTTGCATTAACCCTGGCAGCCTTCATAATCCACATCTTGTTTTCCTTGCCATCGGCGTTGTCTTTGGCGTCCTGAGCTGGGATGTCGCTGGGAATTTCTTGCGCAACAGTTAGAAACTCGGGTGCCTGGCTGTAAGGTACTGCCAGGGCCATGGAAATTTCCTGCGAGTAGGCGGTCAAGGAGTTGGAGGTGGAAGGGAGCGGCAGGATCGACAGGTTCTGTGGGATCGGGATGGTCTGCAACGGAGGAGTGCTCTGGACAGCATCATCGGGTGATTCGGGGAAGACGAAGGTCAGAAGGGCGTAGTGGTCAGCGGTCTTTGCGATTTGGGCGTCCGAGTCCCAGGTCTGCCATTTCCAGCTGGAATCGGGCCCAGCGCGAAGGCTGCGACTGCCCTCGGCCAAGGAGGACCAATCGGCCTTTCTGACAGTTCTCGTGGCATCAAACAAGCTTTCCTCAAGCAGGCCGAGGTAGCTCGAGCTGGCCAGTAAAGCAACGACAACAACAGTATGGATCGGGTGCGAGGAGGTGATCCTCGAGATGACTTGCAGGAAAGGCGAGATCTTGGTGTTGAGCCAGGACGGAGGCTCTGCCTTGGCGGCAGGCTGCTCGCCTCTGAATCGAGACGGGAGGAGGGAAGAGGCGATCATGTTGAGAGGATCGAGACGGATTCGGGGGTGGACGGCGGTCCTACAGCGAAGGCATTGGCAGTAGCAGGAGGTCGGCAGGAAGGATTCGAAGATGACTTGGAGATCAGAAAGAAATCTGTGGTCTTGGGTCAGCAAAGTCTGCGCTGCAGATTATGGTCTCGAGGATGCTGTGAAGGTAACCAAAGAAGACCCAGAGCTTCGCTGCTAGTGTCCAAGCGCCTTCTCCGTAGAGAGATAATTCAGATGACCACTTACCAGGTTTCTTATTTACGAGAGCGCACGATTTCACTCAGACAACAACAGCCATAACTTGTTTGAAAAGTCGGCAGTAGGCAGGTTCAGGATCGATGAGGGTGGAATAAAGACAAGACTAGTCGGCGGCAGGTCTCAGCCACGAAGCAGGTAACGGCGGCCTAGCAGAGTCGCGGTCAAGAAAAAGTCACAATTGTCAGAAGAAATTGGGCAACCCAGAAAAACCAAGTTGGGGTAACTCCGTCGTATTCGAGTGATCTGTCTGAGGCAATCTAATAAGGAGAAAGCGGTGCATGTGGATTTCAATACTGAGACTGTCCGGCCACGGACGTATCAAGCAGGGTAGGGGGAGGGAGAAAAAAAAAAGGACGGAAGGGGAAGATATGGTCAATGGCGGAGTCAGGCCAGAGTAAGCGGTACAATGACATGGAAGTAAGCAGGAGCGCAGAGCTTGGCTATCGTCAATTTTTCCTGCGGGTTCGATGTCACTTCTGGATTAGTCGCGCCAGTTGGCCGTCAAGGGTGGGCCGTGCACAGCCTGCATATCTGCACCTTCTGCAGCGGGACCCCAGCCGCGGACCCCAGTGGTCTAGTCCGTAAGAGGAATCAAGTGGGGGCCAATCTCACCGCCCCATGGATCCAATTGGGCACCGTAGAGGCGGGATCCTGCTGTTCCCAAATTGACAGCACCCTTTTCCCTACTACTGTAGTATTAGTGCCAGCTTCCCAGCTGTCTAGCCTGCATACAGGGACCTTGAACTGCTGCTGGAAAAAAAAACCCCACGGTGAAGTGTCAGTGGTGATGCGCTTGCTTAACTACTGCAACTACCATCCATGCAAACTTGGCAGGAGCCTCTTAGCATTGTGAGGACGCCCATTGCTTTGTTCACACTTATGTACTGACTGTACTGGAAGCCACAAAGTGTCAAAGCCCGGCTTACACACCCATGTTTCTTTTTATCTTTGTGAAGAGTCAGTTGACTTTTGACTTTCCATATGATCCAGCTTCTTATCGCGCAAGATCCAACGACAGGGATACCTAAGCATGCACATGTCGACTGGCGCTCCGTTCTCCTGACGATCCCCTCTCAACGGAGCCAACCGTGTCCCCATCGGGCGCCACTGCATACTACGGTATACTATAATTTCTACCGCGTAGTACGTGATAGAATCCATCCAACACGCCGGTATCGCTGCGGACTTGGGTAAAAAAAAATGCCAACAACTGCGAGTAACATCATACCTGGTGGCCATCTAGCCACCCAGGAAAGCATGTTCCATGCTGCGCCGAAAACAATTACAAGCGAGCCGAGGTTCCACAACAATACCATAGAATTCCTGCATCATCAGTCCCTCACATAGAAGCATTGCGTCAAATCCTCCTTGGCACCCTCCATTGGGGGACACACACCCATCACGACATCCTCCCAGCATAGCAACCGAACTCTATTGGAATCCCACCGTGCCGCCCTGCCGGTCGCGGATGTGACCTCAGCCCTGAAGCGTCCTTTGATTGAGACGATCAGCACCTATCCACCGTCGCATTGTCAGGCACTTGTCAAGGCTTCCGACTGGATTTTATTGCTGCAGGATCTCAACCATACGTTGATCCGCATGGTGTTTGCGAGTGCTTTGGATTAAAGTCCGACCACCATGGCCAGCCGTTGCGGGCGGGCATGTCTGCTCTCATTACCCCCAAGCAGGGTGTGAATAGGTCTCACCATCCACCATCCTGATCATGATTATACCGCGCACAAGATCCCGCGCCGACCCACTGCGGCCCCTAAATTGAGTGTTGCTGAGTCAAGTGACTATTGTGAACTCTATATCTCAACACATACACGCATGTCTGGCACAAAGTACACTTAGACGGGAAGTATGTCCGCGCCGACCCACTGCGGCCCCAAGTTTGGGTATTGCCGAGTCAAGTGACCATTGTGAACTCTATACCTTGTAACATACACGCATGTCTGGCACAAACTACACTTAGACGGGAAGTATGTGCTATTCATTAGCCTTGCTGACCGATCGCGATGCCAACCTTTTCCTTGAGTATGATGGTGCACACACACAGAATCGTGGTTTCTTCTGATTACACGCATGCAGCATGCTGGTATCTCTCTCTGTCATTACACATTAAACCCGTCTAACGGCAGCTTGATCTCAGAGCAGATCACCTGCCCACACACCTTTTCTTTATGAACAACCCATCCCCCCCCCACATCCCCCCCACAATCCTTCTGGGCCTCTTCAAAGCTCCTTACAGAGCCATGACAGCAAGCGCAATCACGCCCAACCATCCAGCGACAATCTTGCCAGCACCCGAGGAAGCGGTGCTCGAGGCGGTGGTGCTGGAGCCGGTTGCGGAGCTGCTCGACGAGCTTCCGGAGGCCGAAGTTCCGGTCGAGGAAGCAGTCGAGGAGGAGTCAGTGGCCGTGGCGGTGGCGGTCGACGAGCCTGTTGTTGTGCTGTTAGCACTTGGGGTGGTGGTGGTGGCCACCGCCGTGGTGTGGGTAGACACCTTGGACAGTGTGTAGGTGACGGCCGTACCAGAAGACGTAGAAGAAGCAGCCGTGGAAGACGCGGAAGAGCTGGACGAAGAAGACGACGAGGAGCCTTCGGTGATGTTGAACTGGTTCTATTTCCCCACCAAGTCACATTTCAGCACCAGTCCGGGTTTCAATTGTTCACATGCAATTGCTTTCGCGATTCGGAGAACAATTTCCGACTCAGGGTTGGGAACCATCACTGAGTCGCAAAAGCATTGCTTGAGTCACTACTTACCGACTGCGCATAAATCTGCTCGGTCTCAGTGCCATTTGTGAAGTTAATCGTGAACGAGTCGCCGCTGGTCAGCTTGCTGCCATCAATGTCGGCAGAGCCCGCGCTGGAGCTCACATCCGACGCCAGCAGGATGGTGGTCGAGGGGTAGCTGGCCATGTTGGACAGGTAGATGTTGAAAGTGTCCTGGTCGCTGGAGACAGTGTCCCAGGTGACAGTCTGCGAGTCGCCGACAGTCCACACATCCGAGGATGTGGGCGAGGTCACCTTCAGGGCGGAGGCGGCGGCGGCGAGGGCCAGCAGAGAGAGAATCGAGGAGACCATTTTGATATTAGGTTTGTTGGTTTTTTGGGGCTGGTAATAATAATTACGTGCAAACGAGTGACGATAGTTGAAAGGACGCTGAAGCGAAGAGATCTTTGAGAGCGAGTTCTGAACGATTGAAGAACTTGGAGCCAAAAATAAAGATCGGGAAGAAGAGGGTAGTTTATGACCCGGGGCCATGGGTGCAATCTAACCTTATATCAACACCCTATTTCGAGAGCCCACTCATCAGGCGGACTTGAAATGGTCCGGGGGTTCCATATCTAGTCTCGAAAAAGCATCCAGCAAGCGCAGCCACCCAACCGAGTCAGGAGAGAAGAACGCCTGGGGTTTGACGGGCGCGCTCCTCTCCTCTCTGGTACCTTTGTTTGGCACAGGGATTCGTCCAGCTCGGTCAAAGCCGATAACAAGAGCGACTCGCGTGAGTTTGGTGGAGCAAGGCTTTTCTGACAGCTGCCTGCGCATAGTTGTCGGTCCTCTCTCTCTCATACCACCTAGAGCAGGTGAGAGAAGCTTTGCCCCTGACCATTGCAGTCTGGGGGACCGGCATTATCACGGATACAGACAGCTGTTGGTGCATTGGTTTTGCAGGGGGACCACCACCCGGAAGTCTACATAGTACCTACATTGTATATCTGGAGAGTTAATTGATGGTGTCCATCCTAATTCCTTTTGCCTTTTCAAAGATTCAGGCTTTCACATTGGATGCGGCGTTGATGTTGCAATTTCCCACATCGCGTTGAAAAGCAAAGATAAGACTTATCGCAGAGCCTCTGAGCCTCTACCATACAGTGCAGGCCTTTTCTTGTTGGTTCCCGCACGCCGCCCGTCCAGGCCTGCCAGGATAGCCCCTGGACCCTGGACAGATTTTAAGATTGGCAGCCTTGCTGGTGCTGTTGATCGCAAGCGACCCGACTAGCCTTACAGAGTTCGGATGAACACTGGTCGCTGCGCCAAGCCGTTTTATACGAGCTGGGTCTATTTTGTTTCGTTTGAACACAGCCTTGCTTGCGGGCCCCCCCAGGTATTGTTGACCCTATGGTTTTATGCTTATAGGTTGTCAGAACACTGATCAACGACCTGCGGGCGACTCGGATGCTCTGATGAGATGAAATTATGGGAAAGTGGGCTGGGCGTTCGCGCCATGATCGTCGCTTTCTGGAACTGCGAGTGGTCTTCCTTTCGCGGAGAAGAGACCGGGTTGGGTGAGAGTGAGCCCATGGTTTCTGAGTTGGGTGGGCAATTTCGTGATGGGCAAGATGGGTTAGCACGAGGCTCATCGTATATTGATGCGCTAGAGAAGAATTTGCCGCAAGGCGGAATATCTCGACGCGAGATGGGGGTATTTTGACTGAGGAGAAGAGCTAGTAAGCCAACTGGGACAGCAATTACATCTGTCACCAATCCCCTCGAGTGTCGAGTCCCTCACTGCCAAGCAAAGGACGAAAGGGGCTTTTCAGTGTCGGTGAGATTCCGATCAAGCTCAGCAGGGAATACTGTCAACAGACATGGGCCTAGCCGCATCAATCCCAGACTCCAGAGGCCTTGTCGGAGGGTTGTGAGTTGACCTGTTTGCAGGCGGACGAGTCTCACCAAGGTTCTGTCAACACGTCTTTGGTGGAAGCACAGCAAGTATATTCGAGAGGAGTGCCTGCCTCTTTGATATCCAGTATATACAGAAGAAGAGGTGGAATGACGTCCTCATTCACACTTTGGCTCACACATCACACGACTGCTCGTTCAAGATGCGCTCACGAGATGCCGAACCAAGCTAGGTCCTGGTCTCCCATCACAGGGACAGTGTGCCCAACGCCCTGGCCGAAGATACCTACGACGTTCTCTCCATAAGTGTATTTGGTGTAAACGGAAGAGGGTGTTCCTGTTTGCGTCTGCGCTGGCGTGGCGGAATAGTTGAAGACGCCGGTCCACTGCTTGATGGTCTCGTTGAAGTTCTGCCAACACATATCAGTTTTTTTACCCATCATTCGAAATCACTCTGTACTAATCAAGACATAGCCTGACAGATCTAAAAGGGCGACTTACCGGAGGGTACAAAGTTGTATCCGCACTTCCATGGAAAATCAACATCTTGGGCCTCGTTCCAGTATATCCCGGATACATAGCCAGCGCAGTGTCCCTCCAAACCTCCTGCGTATGAATGCTCTGGCCCTCCGCACAGGTGCTATTCCACCCATCCACGGTGCCAGTATAAAAGCACCCCGCCGCTACGCCCGAGTACACCGTCGCAGCCTTGAACACGTCCGGGTACGTCGCGGCCAGCACGTTGGTCATCATCGCGCCGCTCGAGCTGCCCGTGACAAACACGCGCGAAGGGTCCGCTCCGTACGTGGACAGCGTGTAGTTGACCATGTTGGCGATGGACGAAGTGTCGGCCCCGCCGCCGTGGCTCAGCGCGGCCGCCGACGAGACGTCCCAACAGGTGCCCGAGTACGGGGACTCTGGGTAAATGACGATGAAGCCGTGCGTTTCGGCAAGCGAGGCGTAGGGCGTCGCCGAGTAGTAGCCCGATGCGGTGCCTGTGCAGTAGTGGATGGCGACGATAATGGGCGCATCCGTGCTGGAGCCTTTGCTGGCGAGGGAGTCGGGCACGTAGATGTACATTTTGGTGCCGCTTCGTGTGTGCACTGGTCAGTTTCTGCGAACCCTCTGGATCCGGACTAGGGAAGCTAAAGAGACTAACGAGGTATTGGCTCCGAAGTTGGTCACTTGTGTCAAGCTGGCAGCTTGGGCCGTTGAGAGGAGGGCCGCGCCCGCCGCGAGAAGGCGCGTAAGGAGGACCATCGTGAGAGCCTTTGTGTGGTTTATCTCAGCCTGTTACCTGACTTTCCTCTATGTAAAGTTTTGTGCGCTTTTCAAACCGCTCCCAAGTCAGATGAATATTGCTCCTAGACACAATCAACCCCGTCCACCTCTTTTGAAGGAACCCCATGTTATTTGAATACGCGGCCCCATCTATGCGACAGGAGGCAAGATGCTGGGCGGATGACATGCTAAAGTTGGCTATGCGGAATTCCATGGTCCGGAAGTTACTCAGGGGTAAACAGCCTTTTCAGCCGGCGCGGCACGAGTAATATACAGACCCACTGAATGGAGTATATGTCCGTTGGACTGAGAAAGGGAAAGGAGAATAACATAAATGATACCTATATATACCATGTACCATCCGAGGGAGGACACAAGGGTCCTTGTTGGTCCGTATAACTGTGGCACGACCTGAAGCAACAAGCAATCACTACAGGCCAGTAGCACCCGTTGGCACGCCGCTTGTCCATCCAATCTATCCGGCACCATACCCCGGGTTGAAGTGCCATTGTTCGTCTGTGAAGTGACGAAGTTGTCGTAAGCGTCAATATAGACAGTATGAGGAGAGTGACAACCGCTACTACATTACCGTCCACGACGACAGAAATTTAAAGAAACGGCTTAGATGGTTATTCCGAATGCTTCACTTTTTCGGAGCCCGTTGGAGGAATTTCAGATTTGAGACGGGGTTGAAATAAAGTTTCGGCTCGCAGCACCGACTGGCTCGCGCCGAGTCCGATTGGCACGCATTGGCATTGTCCGTCACCCGGATGACATTACACCACCAGTCTCCGGTCACCGTCGCACAGGGAGGGGCTAGTAGAGCACAAATTTGGATGATTATCATATTATCATGTATCGTTTCTTTCTTTCCCACTCGAGAAGATGCTTCGATGAGCCTCGAGTCTAACAGCTTTACTCTGGTTTTATGAACGCCGAAACAAATGCACGCTCAAGACGTGGTGGTTCAGGTTACACGTGATACCTAGTCACGGAACCTCCTCGTAATCGGCTCTTTGCGGCCGTCCTCTCAAGATCACCCGTTTTAGCTATGTACTATATCTATTTCACTACTCATCAGCTGCTTGTCCCTTCTTTTACCCCAGCACTAGCCGCTGAGGGATCAACAGCAGCCGCCTTCTCAGCCGCCGCCTTCTCCTCATCTTCAACAGGCTGCTTCTTGTCCAGCGTCGCCAAGCCCGTCTTATGCTCTGTATGCTCTTTGCTCAACGTCTTGCCGCCCACGAAAAAGCTGATGACAAAGCCCAGCCCGGCAAATGCCACGTAAAAGATAAACATAGTCCTGAGCGCCTCCCAGTACGCATTTTGCGCGATGCTCCTCTGCGGCTCCGGCAGCGCTGCCACCTGCGTGACACTCGCGGCGGCGTTCTGCCCCGTAATCAAGCTCGCCGTCTCTTGTCCCAACACGCCAATGAGGCTATCGTATTGCTTGTTGATGGCATTGTTGAAGATGACGCCGCCGACAACAATAGAGATCGAAGTCGACAGCTGGCGCACAAACATGTATGTCCCCGTGGCACTGGCGATGTCGCGCGGCTGCACAGTGCTTTGCAGTGCGATGAGAGGCGACTGAAAGTTGGGGCCGACGCCCAGAGCGAGAACGAACTGGTAGAGGATGATTTTGGGCCAATTCGCGTAAGGGTCGAGGTCGATGAAAAGGCCGTAGCCGAGGGTCATCAGGGCAAATCCCACGACGATAGGAGGCTTGTATTTGCCTGTCTTCTTGATAAGGAAGCCAGCTGCTGCGGAGCATGCGCCGAGGACAAAGGTGAATGGGAGGACGTAGACACCGGACATAAGGGCGCTGGCTCCAAGGACGCCCTGGAAGTAGAGGGGCATGTAGTAGCTGACGGATATGAAAACGAAGCCGTGGGAGAAGCAGAGGCCTAGAACGGCAATGTTCTTGACGTTGTTGAAGAGTCGAACCGGGATGATTGGGCTCTTGGCCACGTACACCTCCACGACGATGCACAAGCTGGCGACAAAGACACCGAAAATAAGCAGGCAGATAATCTGTGGCGAGTTCCACGGATAGATGTTTCCGGCCATTTCAAGTCCGAGGAGGAACATGAGTGTGCCGCCGACAATGGTGAGTGAGCCAAGCCAGTCAACAGCCATTAGACCTTGCCTGACGGGCGTCTTGGGATTGTGCAGTTTCAGGGTGAAGTAGAGCACCCCAAAGGCCAGACCTGAGACGGGAAGATTCACGTAGAAACACCATCTCCAAGTCGCCTTGGTGGTGAAGACACCGCCGAGAACTACAAAGCGCCAATAGGTTAGTTCAAAACGCTCACGAGTCGACGAAAACAGAATGATTGCTTACCAGGTCCAAAACCACCTGCCAAGGCCCATACGAGGCCAACAAACCCCAAATACACGCCTCTCCTCCTCACAGAAAACAAGTCGCTGATGCAGATGTTGACCAAGATCAGAGATCCTCCTCCACCAATACCCTGAACCGCTCGACCAGCAATGAGCATACCCATGCTCACACTCACGCCGCACAAAAGCGACCCAACCCAGAAGATGCCAACAGCAGCCAGCAAGACAGGCTTGCGCCCAAAGATGTCAGACAGTTTCCCCCACGAAGGCGCCGCCGCGGCGTTGGCCAAAAGATATGCACTTCCAATCCATGTGTAGCCCGCGGTTGACTGAAAGTCCTCACTGATTGTCGGAATGGCCACCGTGGTGATGGTCACGTCCAGTGCTGCAAGCAAGACCGCTGAACAGAGTGACACGACAATGAGTGCTGTCTGCAGCTTTGTGCGCTGGTCTTCCGGCGCGGTTCCCTCCATTCGACCGGTGTGTGCTGGTGGCCCTGATCCTGATGCTGATGTTGCGTCTGGCTCTCGAGAAGAAGGTTGCGCGGCTGCTAGATTAATATCCACATTTTGCACGGCTGACGCGGTGTGCTTTGGCCGTTCCGTCCCCTGTCGACCGCTGCCGGGCGATACGATGGCCCCTTGCAAATTTTGAAAACTCGCAATGCTCACACTATCCGAGTCACTTGTTGTGGGCAGCTGCTTTGGTTCGTCGTCTAGAGAGTCATGGCGGCTGTCTGGTGAGTAATCAGCCATAGTGGGTGGTGTTGTCTGCCCAGAGCCAAGGCGGCCTGAGGATATCCCGCGATGGTGGTACCGAGATCTAGGCGATCTGCGAGCTGATGCACCTGCACGATGCCAAGTTCAGTCGAGGACCCGATGATGGGGGGTTTCCAACAGCCGGGAAATTTTTGTCCCCGTTTGAATATCTTCACTGGGCTGTTATGGGAGAGCGCCGAATGACAGCGTCTGGACCCTATACTTATTCCGTAGCCACTGAGCGGTCGCCGTATTCCTCGGGATGTGGGAGGGCAGGGGAGGACTGGGGCGCGGCTCTTTAACTGTGTATGAACAAGGGGCAAAAGAACAGAAATATAAGAATGGTTTTACGGCCGGCGGAGTTAAGGAGTTACGAACAGTCGATGATCATACGGGAAACGTGAAATGCGGAGACCTCCTACACCACTAGCCCCGTCGCATAGGATACCGAAGACGGGTCACTTGCGTCCAAGGTTTAACTATGGTTGGTAAACTAGACGAGGAAAAATATGCTAGTAATATTATGCTGGAGAGAGGACCCTCTACTACTTGTACTAGATGATACTATTGTATTCACGACAAAAGAATACCGGGAAGTTCGGAACCACATTTGCTCAAGGTGTAAATGTTCCTAGCCACCCGTTTTTGAGTCCCGAGGTCGATGAAGATGTATCTGGGCGAGAAATGTCATCATCGATTCGCTCAATGGCTATCGATCCCGGCAACGTTTGTATGCGTCGCTCAATACTCAGCGCACAGGTGCCCTGAGCACACTGGCAGGTCTGGTTGTGCTGCGTGGTACTCGGGTCTAAACCGAAAACGCGAGAAAATGCTTGGCCGACCACGTGTAGGCCCTGCTATCGGCCAATTACCCATGTCCCTGAGGAGGGGAATCACCATAGTGGATTTACCTATGTATGGTAACATACAAAAGATCGCCGTGCGACAAGGACCCTAGAGGTCATACTAGGTACGAGGTATATGGCTTAAATTCGGCTGAATCTCTTGATACCGTTTTGCATCTTATGTCGTCCGGGCCGAGCAAATCCTAGAGGATCCCGTCTGGGGGCTGGGGGGAGGGGAGAGGCTGACAACGCGGGAATGGTAATTACGGCTGTCGGCTCGTTCGTAGCTATCGGGGAATCTCGAGCTGTCAAAGCAAAAGCGCAGCAGCATTGCTTGTGCCCTCATCTGATTCACCGAGGAAGGGTTCTGCTTCACCGAGTAAGAGCCGCAACTGTCAGAGCCGGGCTCAAACAAGTCCTGCCTAGCCTGGACGTCCAGCTTAGTTTTGGGCCAATGGCTGCCAGCGCGGAACAAGTTAGAAATTCCGCCTCGCCGGTCAAACCGGCAAGTTCCAGCCGGGGGCTCGGAGCGAGGGCTCGATCTCCGTTTGCCTCGGATTCACCGCAGTATGAGGACGCCGCGGGTAAGGCTTAGCGAAATGCTTCTTTTTAATACCGGTCCCTTTTCCTGGCTGGCGCCGAAAACTCGGTGCTCGGACACAAACAACCACCCTCTGCCGGGTTTACTCGTATACGAGAATTGAACAACGGAATGCACAATGTTCGGGCATGAATGCGTTTGCAAAAACCTCGCAAATGATTCGAGGCAGTTCGGGTGGAGGAGCAGTTTCGGGCGAACAGTACGAACGTTTTGGTCCCTCAAGGTTCACCTCCAGAAGCAAGAGGACACAAATTAGCCAAACTCACTGAGTTAGTGGGACAGTCGATGATGGATCTAGATTTATGCAATTGTCTATCGTGCATCAATTTACATACCTAGTATACATCTAGAACCTTCAGCGTCTTGGCACACAATGCTTGGCCCCAGAATGCTTTGGTTACAACCCTGGAGCTTAACCTACCTGGGTACTTTGTTCAACCGTATCCAGAGATCTTTGCGGAACTCCCTGTTGGGATCATATAGCCAATATCAGTTGGGTCGTTCGACTCAGCCCTGGGTCGAAATTTGGACTGGCATTCTGCTAGAACTCTGACTGGAGCCATACGTGGAGTTCTCGCCGTGGCTGTCTTTTATCCCCCATGGCCGTTTCGCTGGACCTTCTCCCAGGCAGCTGAAGGCAAAATCTACTCCGGATTCCCCATTATATGCAAATTCCAATTGATTCATGACCCCGTGCCATAGACATTGAAATGCGACTGGAACTTTTCATGGAAAGTCATGAGATATCGCGAGCATACCATCTGGCCCAGATCGCCCCATCAATCCTATCCCGAGCCCACCGGGTTCCTTCAAAATGAGCCACATGGTCAAGGAAGAGACTTCATGAACCACGAATGGTGATAGTTTGAGCTTTCATGCTCTTAATCTCTTCACCTCCTCTCCATCCATCCGCACTACCGTGACCCCTTCCTTCTCCAAAGCTTTCGTACATTCTGCCCACTCAGCAGTAGCCACAGGTCTCGTCGCCTCCTCAACAACATAAGTTATGAAACCCTCACTTGCAGCATCGATCGCGGTCGACTTGACACAATAATCGTAGGCCAGTCCTACCACGTAGACATGCGTAACACCCTTGTCCTTCAAGATTCGCACGAGCCCCGAGTCGCTCACCCTCGGACTTTTGAACGGGTCATAGAATGCACTGTACATCTCTACTCGTGGGTCCGTCCCTTTCTTGACCAACTCATCGATCCTAGTCACGTCTACCTCGGGAATGAGCTCTGCGCCCTTGGTGTCCTGGACGCAGTGTACAGGCCACAAGCGAGTGTCGTATTTCTCATCAGGATTGTGAGGGTTGACCACGGTAGCGAAGTCGGAAAATGGCTCTTTCCCTGTGTGGTTCGAAGCGAAGGAGATGTGGTCCTTGGGATGCCAGTCTTGTGTCGCGACGCGGATGGCAAAGGAAGGGAGTGAGAGTAGCTCGTTGACCGGCGTGGCAATATCTCGGCCTTCTGCAACGGCGAGGGAGCCGTTCGGTGGGCAAAAGTCTTCTTGCAGGTCGACTATTATGAGCGCAGAGACGAAATTTGAGTCAGCCATGTTGGGTTGGGAGACAGATTGCAAAGTCGGTCGAAGATCGATTCGAAAGTGAATTATCAACCTCGTTGCGTCGTGATATGACCGAAAGGTGAGCGCCGTCAGCAGGACCACGAGCCGCTAAAGAGATCATCGCACCTGTGGGGCCCGACTTATAAGCCCTGCTTCCCGGCATATCCCTGCAATATTTCAGCAACGTCCTTCAATCGTTCATCCGTATTCTGCTTTTACATTGTACAAAAGCAATTCTGCCACTTCATGGCCTGGGGAAACTAGACGTATCAACTTGTATTCTTTTTGAGCCCGCATGCTCACATTGCTGCCTGCTTTGTTGGCACTTGCAGCATATCTGCCTCCTTGCAGAAGACCATCGGCACCGTACCATCCACGAATGCGGCATACTAAGTTCTCTCGGGCGGTGCTGATGAATCAAAATCAATTTATTCTGTGAATTTTGAGCGACTTTAAGGCTGAGGCTACGTAGTGTGCAAAACTCCCTCAGATTTCTGCAGAAATGCCAAATCTTCGAGTGCTTTGCGTCGTGCCAGGTAAGTCCAGCCATGTCTTCCCAAGTTGTCAAACTTGGGTAATATCAACTGTTTTGGAAAATCAGAACCCTGCGCACAGCGCAGTTCAAAAAGCAAAAAGGTGGCACAGAATCGCAGGTATAGGAAGCCAAAGTCCCAAGAGGCGAACGAAACCCAAGCATAGACCTCTGCCAGATGGGCTTTCAGATCTGAATCTCGCCAGATCCGAATGCCCAAACCCACAAAACCAGATACCCTCAAAGTCAAGACTGTCCCACATCCTGATTCTCTGAAATAAACTTCCAACCCACTAGTGCCAATAAGCAGAAATCGTTTTGCGAAGCAACGTTGGACCACCCATCATAGCTCCACCCCTCAGCGCGGGTCCCCAGCTTTACTCATTAGGACGCTCCCAGACAGCAGGCCGATAGACGACCTCTTCGCTCGGGTCGAAGTATGGGTGCGAAGGGCAGTCGCCTTGGGTCGCACTATCAGCGCTGCGCTCGATATCAGCCTGTCGCAGCGTCTCCTCGGCTCTATCGCGCGCGCAGCAGATCATGTCGACCAGGACGTTTCGCGACATGCGATCAATGCGGCCTTGGGAAACGCTGCCGCACTTGGTCTGGTACTGATCTGCGAAGGCGATGAGGTAAGGACGCAGGATATCGATGCTGAGGGACTGGCCGGTCATTTGGAGGCCCTTGACCATCCAGGCCAAAACGTGGTCTTGGACTTTGTCGTGGTCTTCAAGACCTTGGAAGAGAGCCTGTTCAAAGCAAGTTGGTTAGATATGGATTGCGAAGTTAATTTGGGGAGAAGGGGCTGATAAGGTTTGAGGTCAATTGATACGTACTCGAAGCTGGGTCAGCTGATCTGCGCAGTCCTCAATCGGGATATCTTTGCTGCTTGGTACGTTGAAGCATATGCCCAGAGCGCTGGTCTTTGGAGGGTCCCGGCGGTCTTGAATACAACGAACCATCGTGAGGGCCTGCTGAAGCCCAGCGATATCTTGGCTAGTAGCGAGCTTGTTCGTCAACTCCTTGATCTCACCCGCAAGGGTATCAGACTCCGTCTGAGGAGCGCGGGAGCTCTGGCCCTCTTCACCATCGTAACACTCGTTGTTGGTGTTAATAGGATTGCCAATTTCGCCAACCTTGTTGATCATCTGGCGGTTTGAGTTCTGGCCTTGGGCAAGCAAAGTCTTCAGTTCCTCGGCAGTCCTAGCCGCGCGGGTGAGCTGCTCGGTCAAATCTTCCAGTTCCTTAGGGCTTAGCAAGCCAGGGTCTTCAGCACCGACGGCGTGCTTGGAGTAGGCCTCATCCGCGACACGGTCTCCAAAATCCACGTTCATCGGCGTATGGACGGCAGTCGAAACATGTTGATCCGAACTGGGCTTGTCAGCGTCTGCCAAGTGACCGCCCGCTTGGTCCATGGGGCTGTTGTCGTCATCCTTGACACTTTCGCTCATCTCTGAATCACTCGGAGACACGTAGCAGCCCTCGGTCTTTGCCTTCTTCCGTGCCTCGCCTCGTTGCTTCATCATGATATCGATAAGGGGATGCTCTGCCTTCCTCTTGCTCGGCTCGACGCTTCCATCCTTCTTCTCCTTGCCCTTGCCCTTGGGAGCCGGTTTTGAAGGGGCCGGTACGCTCTGTCCGACCTCATCAATGTTGGGCGTCAGAGACTGCGACATAGCGAGGGCAGCGGTAGGGAAGATGCTGGCTCTGACCTTGGCTGTAGTAGCCTGTTTACGGGGCATGACGCTCTTGGTAGTATCATCGCGGAAGTCGCGAAAGTAGAAGACGTCGTCGAAACCAACCTTGAATCCTTGAAGGTGGCCCTCGTACTTTTCCAGCAGGGCGTAGATGTGGGTATCCTTTGTAACCTTGTCTGACTTCTTGGCCACGATCCGCAGCGCTTCCTGATCATAGTCGATGATTTCCATCTCATCTTCTCGTATGTCGGCAACTGTTTTGGTCTTCTTCTTCTTGGAAAGCTTCTTCGAATTTTCCTCGCCACCAGCATCATCAGTCGGCTTTTCAACTTTCGAATGAATTTTAGATAATGCATTTGGGCAGGGAAGCATGCCAATCCAGACACACTCGATGGTCTTGTGGCCTTTCTGAAGCTCAATTGGGCGAGGCAACAAATCGGGAGTCCTGTAAGCAAGCTTGTAACCACCCTCTTCCTCGCGGTGCTGCTTCAAGCTGGTGGTCATGGGGGCCAGGCTACCGACGTGAAGGGTAATGCCATTGGTAAGGTGCTGGGGAACACGGTGGTCGTATGCCTCTCGAGCGAAGTTGAAAGCGTACTTGTCCACCAAGCTGATGCACTTATCAGACTCAGGCATCGTCGCGCGGCCTTGACTTCCAACGTCCATGCCCTTTTCGTCGACGTTTTCCTCGTCCTCTTTTCCTGAGTCTGAAGTCGCTGAGTCGAGGCTCGCATAAGGGGACGGGGTGTTGTCATCCTTTGCCTGCTGTTCTCCATGTTCTTCCGGCTGACCAAACGTTTGTGCAGCAACAGATGGCTGATCAACAGTCTTCTGTACCGCCGCTCCAGGCTGTTGGACTACTGCCTGGCCAACATTGGAGTACAGGTGAAAAGGCATCATGCAGTTCTGAGACGTCATGACAATGTGCGTGCCTTGATCAGCTGAAGGAGGCGTACTGTATACTCGACCGGATGATGAGATGAGGGATGAGGGGCCCGCGAGGTGATCAGCTGACGTCGTGTAAGGGTAGGATGGCTTGTCAACATATCCTTGGCCATAGCTTGAAGGTTGATTGTGGGAAAGAAAAAGGCCGTTAGGAAATGCCTGGCCATAGGGGCGCACCTCTCTCCGAGCGGGCATTGTACCTGGACAAGGAAAGGTCGTCAGCTTTGTAATGTGGTGTTTCGAACAGCGTCAAAGAAGAGAGTGCAGCACTTCAGGAACGTCGTCACCCCTGAACCTGATGATGCAAATTTGAGCTTACCAGTGACACTTTCGGGCGAGGCGTCCGAGGACAAAGCCTGACCGACCTTTGATCGAGCAGTGGGCGGATCACCAGGGCGGATGGGATTATGTCCGTCCCTCATTGTAGCTGTGTGCTGGCCAGTAGAGGGTTAGAGATTGGCTTTTGAGGTTCTCAGGTCAGGTGATACGGGTCAAAGAAACGAAGAATCAATTGTATTCGAGACCTCGGAGGGTTGGATGTATAAGAAGTCAGGATGCGGTGGATTGTTGTGGCAAACGATCTGATAATGGAGTCGAGACGACATAATGCTGTACGTACAGATGATTGCAAGAGGGTACAGCAACGAGGCCAATGGTCGGATGGATATCTGTGGGTGGGTCTGAGATGTGCAGTCGACTGTAGAAGGGAGAATGCGTAGAATCTGGCAGCCGAGTGCAGAAATATTTCGAGATCAAATGATGAAGCTGAATGATGAGGGCGAGAAGTTTTTGAAGATTGTCAACCTCAACTCGTTTCTTGAGGTACGTGATGTTGGACGCGCGTACAAGTCCACGCAGATCATAGATTTGAACGCTGTTGCAGGAGTGTACGAAGAAGAGTTTATCACCAAATCTTGACTGCATGCAAACAGGGTAGGAAACGGTCGAAGCTGAGAGTCAGCGAGGGCACTTTGTGAGTCACAAAAGGGATCTATCGGAAAATTTGATGCTGCCCATGTGGAAGGTAAGAAGGAAAGAAAAAGAGAAAGAGAGGGAGCGAGATCGAGAAAGTGGGTGAATGAGAGAGACCAAGAAGGGAGCGGTTTACAATCAAATAGGCTCAAGAGGGCCAGCCTTTGATTATGAGACCTGCCTCAGCACAACCTCAGATACTGTTCAGAATGGGAAGGCTCTCTCCACGCAAGCCCTTGTATGGCTTTCTATAAGACTAGTATCATCTCAGACTGCAAGCACCCCGAGCATGTTGATTTTTCCAGAATCATCACTCTTCATCACTGAAGGAAGTGACTCGTCTCAGAGTCTCAGGAACTGGCCTTGAGCTTGGGAAAAAATTAACAATGATAAAGCATGTATATTAAAGCTCAATGGAGCTGAGAATACCAAGTTGATGTAGTTTGAAACTGGGGCATCATCTGAGGAACATCTAGGCACACTGGTAGGGACCCAAAGTGAGTGCTTTGTGAGTCGTCAACATCTTGATTCAGTCACAATTCCAGTGGACTGTTAAGTCAATCACCACAGCCATCTTAAAGGTTTAGGATATGCTAAAGAATCAAGCCAGGTTTTCATAGGATGATCACCTACTGCAATGAGCTTTAACTGGCTAACAGCCAGTATGGATCTCCAGAGCCACATGCAGTATTGAACGCCCATGTCAAGAAAAAGAACACAAATAGTATGCAGTGGTTTAGAGTATCCTCTTCATATCTTGTAGATTGCAGTCATCTATGAAAATAGCATGAACTTAAGTGTGCTGTGTGGCTCTGCTGCTAGGCGCTAGGCTGAAGAAGACTGAGGTTGGAAAGCAGCCCATTTCGGCTCGGGCGGTGAGACTACTTGGAGCACAGATCCCTGTCCACAAACCCGGCGGTATTTTTTCAGCGGGGTCTGGCTTTCACTCGATGATCTGCAGCACTTCTCTCCACAACTCTACAACAACCTCCAACATTTTACGAATCAAATTTCCATGCTTACAAGGCATCTCTCAGAGCATCCTATCTTTGATATTGCTTGTGACCTATAATTCGTGCCAATTGTACAATTCCATGACAGAGGACTCCAGTCCCCTTACCTGCCCTCTGGCGAGTCACACTCAAGCGACCAGCACGTCTTCTACCCCCCTCAACATCCTTTGATCCAAATTCAACGTCCCGACTTGCTTTTCCGAATAGAATCTACAGAATCACCCAATATGACCGCCGTCTCCCCCAGCGGGTCCGAAATGGACCCGGCCAAGCTCTCCGTCCTCAAAGACGCCCTCTACGATGCCATCGTCGCCGACGCCGACGGCGACCAAACCGCCCTCTTCGCCCAAGAAGACCTCCTCGGTTTCGGCGTGACGGATGATGTCCACACTCTCGTGCTTCTCGTACAGAAGCTCATCAACGAGAAGCTCCTCATCGTCCTGAATCGCACTGGCGGCGGCTTCCTCTGGCGATGGCGTACCGTCGCCGATGCCGAAAAGTACCGTCACCTGAACCGCGAGCAAAGCATCGTGTACGAGATGATCGACGAGGCGGGTGCGGATGGTATATGGAGCCGGACGCTGAAGGCGCGGTCTGGATTCCACGACAGCGTGCTGAAGGCGCATCTGAAGCACCTCGAGAGCAAGAACTACATTAAGGATATGAAGAGCGTTGAGCACCCGAATAAAAAGATGTACATCAAGGCCAGCCTACGGCCAAGCGATAAGGCGGCGGGTGGTCCATGGTACACAGATAGCGAGCTCGATGAGGCGTTCATTTCTGAGCTGCTGAAATTTACATTCGACTACATAACACGCCAGAGTACGTACCGCCACATCGAATCATCCGAGCGGAAAAAGGAGCCCAAGAAGGGCATTCTCAAGGGTGATGCGGCGGCCGTCGGTAAAGGCAAGAAGCGCTCTGCGGAAGACATCTCCGCCGATGACCCACCGGCGAGCAAGGGATCCAAGAAAACCCCTCGCGAGCCCAAAAAGATCCAGTTGCTGCCTCTACCAGCGGGATACAACGGCTACCCGACAACACGGCAGATTGCAGAGCTCATCTCCACCACAGGCATCACAGCCGACACGACACTGTCAATTGCGGACGTGCAGCAGCTAGTCGACGTGCTAGTGTACGATGGGCTGGTGGAGCCGCTGACAGTCGGCAAGAAGCAGTGCTACCGCACGGTGCGGCCGCTCGCGACAGACCCGACGCCACTGACGGCGCTGATGCGCGACTCGGCGATGGACGAGGACGTGCTGGAGCTGTCGGTCGGTGACATGGGCGCCCACCCGCTCAGCAACGGCTTGACGGAGGCGCCGTGCGGGAACTGCCCCGTCTTTGAGCTGTGCGAAGAGGGCGGGCCAGTGAATCCCGGGAATTGTGTGTACTTCCAACGGTGGTTGGGTGATTAGGAGACCGACGACGAATTGGGTGAAGCGTTTTGGGAGGTTGCCGTTGTGCAGACTCGTTTTGGACAGACTCTTGGCATACCGCATCGAGACGAGTGTACTTGGCTGCGCCGGCGAGGGATGTGGCAGGGTCCTGCGTGGATGTCATAAAGACGCGGAAAACAAAAGCATAGCCAGGCATGGCAGATGGCGTTGGTTAGGGATTGATTCTGAAGAGCATTGGGAAGGTTGGTCCAGGCGTTCAAGAATTTGACACGAAAGTAGAGATATTCATCTAGTATTGGCAATGCCATTGGCGCGAGTGAGGATGGAAAAAGCAGGGTCTGCCGACGCGTGGCCTAGGTCCGCAAATAATTCTACAATATGGTGTTGTCTATGACGATAATTCTTCAGTGATACAGACTCGGATATATTGGTGTTCGTGCTTGGTTTCCAAGTGGCTCTGCCTGCATCATTGGAAACGGTTGCCATGATGTTCGAATCAAATATTAGTGGACGCGGCATGGTGCTAAGCACGATCCCTGTTATGGGAGTTCGGCGACCTTAGTACATTTTTGGCCAGGTATGACGAGTTGGCTAGCTTGTATCGAGTGCCGTCACAACAATTACGAGGTCACGTCAACAGTATGGAGAGCAAACTTTTGAATTGCCTACGCCAAGGTGACAGCGGTATGCCAGCTGACGATCAAAGATCCATAGTCAAATACGGTTGCTCATCTAACGCACGTCCAACCAAACAAACAGGATGGATCAGTTCCAAAACAGCAGCGGTGCGCTCAAGTCTGTTCACTTTTTTTTTGTTTTGATTTCCTTTCCCTCCGCTCAGTCCGCTGACCTGGTCAAACAAACTGACTTAAGCCTCGCCAGAGTCGACGATGGTGGGCTTCTTGCCGTACTTGACCTGGCCAGAGGCAGAGCCGGTAGCCTCGAGTGCGCGGACAACCTTCTTGGACTCCTCGTCGGCGACCTTGCCGAAGACGACGTGGCGGCCATCGAGCCACTCAGTCTTGACGGTGGTGACGAAGAACTGGGAGCCGTTGCTGTAAAGTGGAAGTGTAAGCGTTGGGTCACTCAAGCGCAAGATGGAAGTAGGCTTACGTGTTGGGGCCAGCGTTGGCCATGGACAGCAGGTAGGGCTCGCTGTGCTTTTCCTTGAAGTTCTCGTCGGCGAACTTCTCACCGTAGATGGACTTGCCACCGGTACCCTGTCAAAATGTTAGCTGTGCTGTCTCTATATGTGGCTTGTCCCTTGTCAAGGTAAAGAATACGGGTGATACTAACGTTACCACGGGTGAAGTCACCACCCTGGAGCATGAAGTCAGGAATGATGCGGTGGAAGGAGGAACCCTTGTAGCCGAAGCCCTTCTCGCCAGTGCAGAGAGCGCGGAAGTTCTCAGCGGTCTTGGGGACGATGGAGTTGTAGAGCTCGAAGTTGATGCGGCCGTTCTGGACTGTATGTTGTGATGGAGATGTTAGCAATGAATTACTTGCCGAAGTTTAGGGTTAGGGACCGATGATGAATGGATGGATAGAGGACTGCGAAGCAAGTTGGTTTGAGTAGGGGGTGGGGCTGTGCTAGACCAAGTACGCAGTGTGCGGTGTTTTAAGATGTCTTTGGTGATGGTGGTGTGCAATCGAAATCAAGAGCATTCAAAGTACAGCATCCTATGACTTACCCTTGACCTCAGAGGTAGGCTTGCTGTTGGCGTCCAGGACGGGACCTTCCCACTCAATCTGGAAGAAGCTGTAGGAGATGTGTGTTAGTCGACCGGGTGCCAGAAGAACTCCACGAGGAAGTAATGAGGGGCACTCTTTCAGCAGTAACCCAGCAAGCTGGGAGCTTGAAGCTCAATAGCTCCATAGAGGCGAGAAGGCAAGGGGAAGTTGATGGCACTAGACAAAAGACTTACACCTTAGACATGATGGGCGACGTGGAGGAGAAAAAACGCGAAGTAGTTTGCTTGGTGGATGGTTGTCTGAAGGAAGAAGTGATCGAAGTCTGGAAGGGCTTGATGGTTGGAAGGGAAGAAGAAAAACGAGGGGCAGCGAAAGCTGATCGGGCGCAGGTTGAAGTAGCGATGCGGGGCATCGAGAAGAGTGGGGCGGCCATGCTTGCTGGGCCCTGGCTGTGACGACGGTGACTGGGCGAATGTGAGCTGTTAGCGGAAACCCCTGCTTCTTGGAACCTGGAACGCAGCTTCCAGGGATCATCCAATGAACAAACTCAGACAGGCGAGACAGCGGGGTTCCTCAGGGCAACCAGACATGACGCCGTCTTGCAAAAGTCCGAGGGATTTCTCTTGGACTTGTCAGACCGGCAGAGCGGGAGTGGCAACCTTGGAAGGGCTAGATAGAAAGGATGTCCAAGATGAGGTGAAGCTTCAGGTGCATTAGAGACGCAGAGATATCCCATGTACGGAGGTACATATAGCTCTTTTCGGTGCTCTTTGCCCTCTTGCCGCAACATCCAACCTGCTCAGGCTGCCTGACTTCAAGCTTGTCACAAGTCCCACCACGGCCAGCCAGGCGGGTGTAAATGACTCTGTGTGTACCTGACACCAGTCCAAGGATGATGCTTATATGAGGCATGCCTCGTAGGGGGAGCAGAAAGGGCAAGAGAATAGGGCGGTAACAGCAGAGCAGAGGGGTGACGGAGTATGACAGCACCACCATCTGGGCACCCGCAGACCCCTGACCAGAGCTGGCCCAGAGGATCTGCAAGCCCACTAATGAAGCTGTTCCAGAGGTTGGGCAGCTTGAGCACGTCAGCGCCCCCCTTCGCGTTGGAGCCGTGGACGGTTCTGACGGTCTGCAGTGAGGTACGCAATACGTTCCGGACTGTGAAGGTCATGCAGCAGCCTGAGGAGGTGGCTGCCTCAGCCTATGCACGCCATCACGTCCCTTTTTGGACCTTGCCAGTCCAATAGTTGATGGGCGCCGTAGACCGGAAAAGTAACGCCGGCACTGCCGTGGTCGTCGGGTCTGCGGTCTGCGGGTGGGCTACTGCAAGTCTTGCTCCTGTCGTGACTGGCCACTGAGATCCGAGGACCCCTACACGAGGACTCGAGCTCGAGTGGCATCAGTGCTCGGTGGTGATCTGACTGACCTCAGTGACCTCGACGACCTCGGCCACCACCTGAGCAACTCTGATGTAGAGAGCCAATGGTATCTCAACGATCCCAAGAAGCTCACAACATGGAATGTTTTCTTTCCAGGTGAATGGTGGAGTGGCTGTCTAGCTGGATTGCCGAAGGTCTGAGGCATGTGGCGAAGGGGAGCGAGCACAGGAGCGGTGAACGTACGTACCGGAAAGGACGGTGAAGACAGGAACTCTGAATACACTCAAGAGCTCCAATTGATCAAGAAATAGGTTTGAGCACTTGCGAGAAATGGTGGAAGTATTCAGGCAAGCTGTTGAAGCTAGGAGGTAGAGGCTCTTCTGAGAAACTTTTCAAATGCAAGACATCATCACCAGGGTTGTTATTGACAACCAGCCAGGCACATTGATTCTGCCTAAGGCATCTCAACATCCCATCATATCCACCATCATGATATATATCTTGCATTAACTATAGAACAGAATATTCTCGAAGGAATTGGAGGTATAATAAGACTTCTTTTTCGCAATTTTACACATACCTTGGGCGCTGCTATAGGTCATCTACTCAGATCAGGGTTAGGGCTAGGGTCTAGTAGACTTCACTATACAATTAGTATTCGACCTGTATTTGTTGCCCAGCGATGTGCTGATGTTGGATGTCCCAGATAGCACAATACAGATACAAAGTATACCTTGTTTATATTCATTCTGCTGATGAGGAAGTTGATGGCCCCATATGGTGAGCGGGATTGGCCTCGAACTTGGCTGCGAATAGGTATTTATAGGCGAGGCGTCTTAGTAAGCACCGCGCGAAAGACGCTTGACTGATCCCGGTCGGTTTGGGCCGAGCGCAGCGTTTGGGCTAGGTTGGTGTTAATTGAAAGTGCCTCCTGTCCTGAATTGTCCCGTGCAACTTGGCCATCTGGGCACGACTTACTACCCAATCCACGCAAATCAGCAACTTCGACAAAGAAAGGGACTTGTTGCTGGCTTCTTGCTGTATCCACCTTGCTTGTTGCATCCTCTTTGAAGTTTTGAAGCAACAACTTGTCCAGTACCTGTGCACCACGCCGACAAACCGCAGCGATCACCATTGGTATCTGTCAAGATGGATCTCAACTCGCTGAAGGACACCGTATCCAACCTGACCTTGTATGATATCAAGGCTGGTGTACGGAAAGTCCAGAATGGTAGGTCATCATCCAGTAGAAGATGCAAGAGCAATGCCACTTCGTACTGACAATCGCCGTGCAGCGGTAATGAATTACACCGAGATGGAATCCAAGGTATGCGATACCGCCCCTTATCAGGCTTCATCTTCAACGAGATCCTCGCTGACCACACACATCCAGGTACGAGAGGCTACAAATAATGAGCCGTGGGGAGCATCTTCAACCATGATGCAGGAGATCGCCAATGCCACCTTCAACTAGTACGACTCTCCCGCAACTGGGCGCTCCCTTAGCTGCCTTGCTAATACCTTGAACACAGTCAAACACTGAACGAGATCATGCCCATGATCTACCGACGCTTCACAGAAAAGGCCGCCGAAGAATGGCGACAGATTTACAAGGCCCTCCAGCTCCTCGAGTACCTGATCAAGCACGGCTCCGAACGCGTGATCGACGACGCTCGATCCCACTTGACCCTCCTCAAGATGTTGCGACAGTTCCACTTCATTGATCAGAACGGCAAGGACCAGGGTATCAACGTGCGAAACCGAGCCAAGGAGCTCACTGAACTCTTGGGCGACGTCGAACGCATCCGATCGGAGCGAAAGAAGGCCCGCGCCAATAAGTCCAAATACAGTGGTGTGGAAGGTGGCTCAGGCAGGCTGGGTGGGTTCTCTAGCGGCGGCGGAAGCAGCAGTCGATATGGCGGCTTCGGAAGTGATACCGGCGGCGCCCCTGGTACCTTCGGCGGGTACTCTGGAGGTGTGTACGGCGACGGTGGTGGCTTTGGGGGCCAGACGAACGAGTATGGAGACTCCAGCAGCAGGAGACAGGATAACTTCGAGGAGTACGACGAATTTGAGGGCGCGCCCAAGCCGGAATCTTCCCGCCCGCCAAAGAAGACGGCCGAGCGGGTGCCATCCAGGAGTCTCAAGACCCATCCCGAACCACCCAAGAAGAAAGAGCCTGAGGTCGACCTGTTCTCTTTCGACGATCCTCTGCCCTCGTCCTCGGCGCCTGTGGCTGCACCATCGAACGGTTCTGGCCTAGCATCACTGGCTGCGCCAGCACCTGCTGCGAACGACGACGACGACTTCGACGACTTCCAGTCCGCGCCACCCGCAGGGCCGAGCGCCTCTGGCCTCAACAACCCGCTGATGACTTCAAACGCCGCTGGCGCAGCTTTTGCCGCCCCAGCGCCTGTTTCAGCACCACAGCAGACCAATTTGAACAACATGATGGGCCTTTCCTCCATTTCTCCTCCGCCCGCCAACACCTCGACCCCTGGCGCGAACTACTCCGCCTTCAGCACACCCCTGGCTTCCACCACGACCATGTCTCCCGCCGCAAACCAGCCCATGAGCAGCGGCTTCCAGCCGTCTGGCCCAAACTACTTTGGCTCAGTGCCAGCGCCCTCCACGACTAGCTCTACTCCTGCATCCATGGGCGGCATGGGTGCTCTAAAACCTGCCGGCACGGGCTCGTCGGCTGCCAAGAAGCCAGCTGCTGGTGCCGACCCATTTGCCGCGCTTTTTGCGAGTGCCAGTGGCTCGAAGAAGGCAACGCCGACTCAAGGCCCTGCAATGGGTCAGTTGGCCAAGGAGAAGAGCGCGGCGGGGATCTGGGGTGCGCCCGCGCCTAAACCTGTGGGTGGGAATCAGCCGGCAGCGAGTGGCAGCTCGGGTTTGGATGATTTGCTGGGTTAGGTTTCGAGGGGAAAAGTAACTACGATCTTTGCGCATGAAGCATGAAAGCTTTAGCCACTTGCGTACATCAAGAGCGCATCCGACGAACAGTTGGGTCGCAACTGCGAGACTTAAGTCGGGGCTGCAGTGTCTTTTCTCTCAGGCGGGACATATCCTAGAGACTCACGAGACCTAATAACATCGGAATCTGGAGCATATTGGAGCAAGCCTGAGAGACTCGAGACATTACTCGAGAGTTGTTGCGTCTGTTTTCTACTTGGAACACTAGGTACATAGAGTCTTTTGAGATGGGAGTAGCGGCGTACAAAACCCCTGTAATTTGATTCTTCATTTTGTTCAGAGCACACATGATTGCCATCCTACCGATTCAAATCCCGCTGCCAGTTCGACAAATGCCGAAGCTGGTTAGCGATTTAGCCTTTCTGCCCTCGTCGTCGCGGCCTATAAGTCCTAGTCTGGCCACAACCTCATGCGCGACTACACCCTAGTAGCCCAGGCTTGGGCCAAGAACTGCGAGTATCACTATGTACTTGCAAAAGCATGTCTCGGAACTCGTCGCGTTCCCCTGTGCAGAGCACTGGAGCACGATACAGGTATCAAGAAGCACGGAAGGCCGCTGACCGGGATCACAGCCTCGCTCGCAGGTTATTGGTCCAGGCTACTCGGGCGGGTCGGCTGAGGCTCCGCTAAGCGCCCCGATGACCAACGACATGCGAGAACTCCATCAACACACAAAATGGACGGACAGACGGTCATCCCAGCCTTGCAGATACGAGCTTGTCTCATTTTCTTCGTGCTACTCGTCTGATTGGGGCGATTGCAACCCTCGCGGCCGGTCTTGATAGCCGCAGAGGGCAAATTGCGAGGGCGCGCTTGGTTTATGCGTCCCTGGAGGAAACTTGCGGCTAGCAGCTGGCATGTTAAGCGCCTGGGGTGTAAAAGAGTCTGGCCTGGTCCCTTTTTTCGTGATGGTCGAGAACACTCAAAGGGCAACCCACAATTATGCTGGGCGATGCGTCGGTAGGGTCTCGGTACTGAAACGAATCTCGGCCGCGATACTCGGCCACCAGGCCGGAAGTAGAGTTTAAGACGGGTCCGGAACGATCAAAATTCGATGCCGACTGCACGTATCGGCTGCTGTATGCGCTTCCTGCATTGTGCATCGCTCGAAATAGCACGCAATGACAAGGCTGGACCTGGAGACGACGCTCGTCTGCGAGGCTGAGATGGGGCACGAGTGGCTGTCGTTTACGGAGGGCTGTTTTGAGCCGGCGTCCGGGCATGTAGTCCTGAAGACTTCTGGGTTTCGGTTGCTTTGTAAGTGATATAGGAAAGTATTTATTTGAACTCTTTCCTGTGTTCGCTCTCTCGGATTGGTGATGTCTTTTCATTGTCACATTATCATATACACACTTCATTCCTTCTACGTCTTAAATCTTCATATTGGCAGTATCGTGAGATAAACTGCACAGCAACCTTCTCTACACAATAGCGCACCCACACTAGCACCATTCCCAACTTCACCATGGGACACCGCAGAGCCAGCGATCCAGCCCTCACCGCCTTCCGCGCGACCCTCTTCGGGTCCTACGCCTCGTCCGTTATCGTCGTCGCCATCAACAGCTTCCTCACCTACGCCCTCACCCAGCCCAAGCCCACATTCCCCATCCCCACTCCACTCTCGATCCCTCTCGCCCTCGGCGCCATCCAACTTTTCGCCGGCTGCGTCGGCTTTATGGTCTACTACACCAAGTCACCCAAGAAATTCTACATCGTCGTCGCGCTATGCGACTTTCTCCTCTTTGAAGCATATACGTACACGGCGGTGGGCACTTTTGGCGTCATGAATAGTGTGGGATGCGCGGGACTGGCCAAGGCAGGAGACAACGGCTTGGTGGGCGAGTTGATGGGTGTGAAGGGCAGGGAAGGGTTTGGGTTGGCGGACTTGATGGCGATGGATTATTCTACATGTGCGGAGGTGAAAGCAAGCTGGGCGTTTTTGGTTATCGGGGGTATCATAAATTTGTTAGCCGCGGTGGCGGCGTATTTCATGCATGACAGGAGGGGATCGATGCAGAGGGGCGGTGGTGGAGGTGGGTATGGCGGAGGTGGGTATGGCGGAGGATACGCGAGATACTAGAGATGGGTAATTAACGAGATCGAGGAGTTTGTCGCTGTGGGCAGACGGGTGTATGTTTTTGTTTTGGTCAATGGTGTGCACGAGTTCCTCAACGCGCCACTCGGTAACGGTCAGCGGAGACGGGACTTTGAGCTCTTTTGGGTGCACTGGATATCTATGGGGCCTGTGGGAAAGTGCTTTTTAACAGGTCTTTAATCATTATTGTCAAGGGTTGAAGGCGTCCACTAGGGTCTAATTGTCTTCATATTGCTAAGGGGGTTTTGTTCGAGATTGGGAATAATATAGAATGTACAGTATTCGATACTCCAACATCAACAGCCTTGAATTTGCAAAGACGATGTGCTCCACGCAAAGACAATCGATCCACTGTTTTCAATATGCAAAGCCTCTCCAGGGTCCGACTCCAGTGCAGCAAGAGTCAATGAATGGAGCTCGAGAGAAAGTCATGTACAGCTAAGGCATGTAAGTGGAGGACGCCCACAGTGGCGAGAGTGCCCTACCTGAGAACTCGCGTAGGCCTGCATCTGCAGAGTAGATCAATCCGATTCATTGCCCAGGAATCCCGACACGTATTTGCCAGCTGGTCTGCTGGTCCAGACTTGTCAAGTGTCTTTGTCCAGCTGCCAATCGAAAGTGTCACATCAGCTATAATCCCAGCAAGAACCCGCCAAGCCCTGCGGTTGTGGACCCTGAGCCTGCATTTAAGCGCCCAACCGGCCGGGGAAGAACAAAGGCTACAGCCGCTACAGGACCCGGACCTGGACCCATCACGCCAAAAATAAGTCCACTTACACGCACATGTGTGCATGGGTCCTTGTAACCAGACCAGACCAGACCGTCTAAAAGGCAACGCAGGGCCAACTCGGCTCGCTCGACCGGAAAATGTTGGCCATAATGATATTTTTGATATCACACACGTCACGATGGCCGGAAAGGACTACAAGGTTCAAAAGAAGGCGAAGGAGCAGCAGCGTCTGTCGGTCTTCCAACCGGCTTTCCGCTGGGGTGGAAATAATGCCAACAGCAGTACTGGCAGCAGCTCGAAAGTTGAGGCCAAGAAGAACGACAGATCTGGAGCCAACAGGACCGACAGGCTTGATCGCAGACAGAACGAACGGGTCGACCAACCCAGAAGAAACGACAACAGACTCGCCATCACAGAGGACCCAGAGGCGAGAATGGCCAGAGATGCCAAGCGGATGACCACCTTTCAGCCGATTTTCGGCTCATTATTCTCATCAAAACCTTCAAAAGGGAAAGCACCTGAGTCGTCTCAGCTCAAACAGACCCAAAGACCACCTGCCAACGGGCCCACATCACAGTATGTGAATAGGAACCAAGCAGCGAATCCTACCCGACATGATGCAACCAACGGTGTCCCCAGCAGTAGCAGTGCTACACGTTATGGACCTGGGTATCAGGGTGCTGGGCTTCGTATAAACACACAGGAGACTCTCGGCAGCAATTCCAGGAGAAACGAGGCCACGAGCAACTCGTCTGGCAGGACTGGACGTGGAGGCCTGGCGCCAGTACCGGAAGGCTACAGTCCCAGACCACGCTCACCACTACAACGAAATCCAGCAATGTCGATACCGGGTGATGACCTCAGACCACTGGGCATTTCAAACGCCTTTGGACCCGGAGCGCGTGGGAAAGAGAAGGCGAACGCGGTAGGTAATACGAAAGCTAACAGTGCAGACTATCTTGCGGGCGGCAACATGAGAGACCCCAGGACGAATGGGCAGGACAGAGGCTTAGGCATCGCATTGTCTTCTGATCCAGCCACCACTCGCAACGTCTCAAAAACGGACAACCAAAAGAGGAGTGGCGCCGACATGGACATCGACCCGGCAACAAAGCGGGAAAGAATTGGAATAGGTTTTCGGCGTGACGACTCTGATGCTGCAAATCAATCACGGCTCAACGAAAACCCCATACGAAAACCTGTCGTGTCCAAGTCGGAACCACAAGCGGATCCCCGCTTACAGAAACAGACAGGTGGAAGGACTCTAGATGATGGGAAGCTTGCACAACCACCAGTCGGAAGGAGTCAAAATGTCCCACAACTTATTGTCACCGATACCAGCGAAGCCTCATCTAGCAAGGCTTCCAGCCGGCCTGTTGGGCAATCAAGGGGCCAACAGAGCATTAGTGCTATATCGTCAAAGATTGTGCCAGGTCAAGGAGCCGATTCAGTCCGGGAAACATCTGGCTCGGTCCGCGCAGATGGTCAGTCTCCATCCACGAGCAAGGCGGCAGTCGGATCGAATGCAAGAAGCGCTCTTGATCGTTTTGCGCAGAGGATATCATACAAAGCTACGGAGGATACCAAAAACGTGTCTTCGGGGAGGTTGCAAAATGATTCACAACAAGAGGCCTCGTCCAAACGCGCTCCACCTCAAGAAAGCGCCTCAAAGCCCAGCCTGAATGTGTTTCCGAAACAGTCGATTCGACAGCCTTTATCTGGATCTGAGTCGCAGACCGTCATGTCAAAGGGCGTCGATCCCCAGCGCCCAATTCTGGGACGAGAAGAGGGGAAGACATCTTCTCAGGTGAGTACATCGGCCCGTTCTGCGTTAAGAATTATTGCTAATGAGACGAAGCCGAAGGTACGAAAGGTACTCGACGTGCCAGAAACCCGAGACGTCGATTCATCACCCAGGAGCCTGCACTCGGATACCTCGGCCAGCCGCCAGTCGTCTCACAAGCAGCCTTTTGAAGCGTTCAATCCGTTCTCTGCGAGGCTCACGCCTCAATCCGACTCACCCAAGACACCTGCAAAGTCGTCTAGAGACCAAGCTGATTCAGCGAAAGCTCATGCGTCGGGTGGAAATCAGCAAAGCACCTTTGATCCATTCGCAACGCGGAAGCCTGGACACAACGAGGTGACCGCCTCTAGCAATCAATTGAAGGATGGGAAGCTTGGCCGGTCCGTTGCTTCTCGTTCAGAAGATAGATCACGGCATATCGAACCCTTGCAATCCAGCAGTGCTGGTTCATCCATGGCTAAGCTGGAGAAAAGCTTTGCTGAACAACCGACGGAAACGCAAGCCGTAAAGCCCGAATCGTCTCGCACTGGATGGGCATCTCGGTATTTCGAGACATCAAGGAATGAAAAATTGGACAACAGTGTTCCGAAGGTAGAGAGAACACTTGACTCTGGGAAAGGGGTCGGCTCGACTACTACCTCGCGTGAAGTTGCTCGCAACCCGGACCGCCAAATATCTGACGCTACACAACAGAATGGGGCAAACAGTGATGCCACCAGTTTCAATCAGCGTATGCGGGAGGGTCTTAGCATCGGGAAAGAGAGCAACCTGCTCAACCCATTAAAATCCAAATTCAACGGTCCGAAGAAACAGGAGACATCTCAAAAGTTCCCCGGGCAGATTTCTCAGCCGCTTGCTGGAGACGCACAAGCACCGCAGGTCGATTCCACAACCACAATCAGTCAGCAAAGAGAGCCTCCAGCAAGCCTGGAGAGACCAAGAAAGGAGTATAGACCTTACTCCGCTGCAAAGGCGACAGTCGCTCCTGAAGCTAAGGAGGATTTCGGCAAGAGTAAAGCCTCTGCTGTACCAGAGTGGCTGGCCTCGACCAAGCGCGAGATACCGTCGAGGCCAGAGAGACCACAAGATGAGCTGTTCATGGGCGACTCTGGGTCCACTTTGCGGCCCATCCCTCTAACAGATCATACTGCGCCACTGAAGGTCTCACCTGCTTCAGAATCAAGATCCAAGCAGAACTCACCTCGAGATTTCAACATCTCTCTCACAGAAGTCAAGACTGACCGGTCAGAAATCTTGAGTACACGCAAGCCAGCCGAAGCAACGCGCCCAAGCAAGCCTGAACAAGACTCACGCGAGTACACTGTGGTGACTGCAGGAGCACCAGTCAATCTAGTCGGCGAGACCTCGCGGAGTGCGAAGCCAGAAGCCTCTTCTGTCCGTGTTGTCAGCGGGATTATGGAGAGACCAAAAGAAATCGATATTCAGAAGTCAAGTCGATCGGCCAAGAATACTCGACCCTCTAGTTCCGAAGCTCAATCGAATAGAGACATGGCAGAGAAGCCCGAAACTATGTCATCCCGCCAACAGAAGGAAACAGATGCGAAGCAAATCGACTCTCTTCCCAGCAAAGTAGCGGACAATCTCCAGATTGCGAATTATAGTGGGCGACTAAATACCCAGCGTGGAGATCAAGGTCGGCGCTTCGAGAACAACGAGCCTCAGCAGCAGGCGCTTGTCGACGAGTGGCCGAGACCAATGCTTGCGTCCTCGAGAGCGGCACACAAGGACATCACAGATCACTCGCAAGCGGTTGAGGGTGATAAGATATCTAACTCTGAAGGCCGGGCAGTCAATATCTCAGGGGACCTGCCTATACTTGAACCCGAGGCCACACAAACGCGTGGACTCCTCGGACGGTGGGCTGGTCGTGGAAAGAAAGACAAGACAACTGAGCGATCAAATCAGTCTCCGGCCATAAAACAATCGGTTGTGACGACGGATCCCGGAACCGCAACTATCTTCGAATCTGAACTCGGGGGCCAAAAGCTTCCTCCTCGACATGACTCTGAGGGAGTTGTCCCAGCTGTCCGGTCCGCACAGCGTACCAGGGATAACACTGATGCACCGAGCATACAAGTCATGGAGCCTAACGCTAAGAGTATTACAGAGAGTAGTTCCGCATCGAAGTCCGCCTCCGCTGGCACCACATTTGGATCATCCTCTGAGCAGGTTGCAACGCCTGCACAGCTCAGCATTCCCGACGCACCTGCACCCTTGAGAGTGGGCGGACGTAGACCCGCCCAATTTGAGGAATCGGAGTCGAAGAGCCGTGAGGGAATTGAGCTTCACTTATCACCCAATGCCGACAAACAAGCTTCTACAAATGGCAAGCTGACCGACCACGGCATGCCGCACGCCATACGGGCCGGAGACTTGGACGTCAGCAGCCCACCGCTCCTTTCGCAGGAAGATTTCTTCAAGCAAATGCGCCAGAGCGTCATGTTCCAGAACGCAGACTCGGCTGAGAAAACGGGCCTGCCTGAGCCGACTGATACGACGTCGAAGAGGAAGAGCAGGCGAAACAGGAACGTTAGCATCAGTGGTTTGCAGCCCCCGCGTGAAGTCGGTGTGCCTGATATACCGACTTTGGACAACTCGAATTATCGGTCGATAGTGGGAGGCGGCGACAGTCACAGTCCTGCATACCCCGGTGTGCCGCAGACGGCTTCAGACTCGTGGCCTGGACAAGCAATCTTCGGGACTTCAAAAGAGCGTCAAGTGTCTGGTGAAAGAGCTAGAAATGACGCATCAAATGTCACGATAGACGAGCCCAAGATTCGTGAGATGAAGGTGATGCCAGTCACGACACCTAGCCCTTCTCATGCCCATGGCACTGAGCAGGCCGAAGTTCGGTCCCCATACATGAGCTCCAAGTTACAGAGACCATCTGGGACAGACAGCACGCTCACGGGTTTCGAGCAGACTCCGACCCTCGACGCTTCACTTCCTACAACATTGACAGGGCCGAGGACTGACATAACCGTTCAAGAAGACAAGACGCCCCGTGTCACAGAGTCGGGACGCGTCCCACTATACCCTGTCCCAAGCAGCGCGGGTATTCTCCGTCGGCCATCGTTTGGTGACCAAGAAGGACTTCAACCGATTTCAACTCATGAGCTGCCGCCCTCTGACATCCAGGCCGACCGGAAGGTCCAAGATTTCTTCGAAGGCCTTTTTAAGAGCAAGAAATCCGAAGACTTTGCATCAGGCTTGGGCAGCAGCAGCTCCACTAAGGAAGAGGTCGCTCGTGAGTTGCCGGGGGTCGATCTTACCAACGGCGAGCCGGTGAAAGGTCTCTCTGTCATGCCACAAAGCATTTCTGCACGCAAAGACAGTCCGTATCCCAACGGAATTCCATCTTCATCATCATTGTCACTACAGGGGCAGCCTGACGGACGAAACCACGAGCAATCAGAAGTGGACGCACGTCCTTCATTCGACAAGCTCAGATCTCCAATGCAGACGGCAGTGGAGGCGCCCAGTGCCAAATCGACGCCAATCACACCACATCCACCTATCATGAGTGGTGTTGAAAACCCTAGCGTACCTCTGCACATGACTTCGAAAAGCCCAGAGATCACTGGGCCTTTGTTCACAGAGAAGACGACAGAGGGTCCTTCGCCATACAGCACAGAAGTGCCCATGCTTTTCGTGGAAGAAGAATCGGCGTCTCCTATGTCTCGAAGGGAGGCTGCCACAGATCGCTCGATTTCGACTGAGCCTTCTCGAGAGGTGAATCAGCATTTCAGAAAGTTTGAGACCGGTGATTCCATGAACTC
The DNA here is from genome assembly GCA_027946555.1 of Gnomoniopsis sp. IMI 355080. Classification (NCBI taxonomy): domain Eukaryota; kingdom Fungi; phylum Ascomycota; class Sordariomycetes; order Diaporthales; family Gnomoniaceae; genus Gnomoniopsis; species Gnomoniopsis sp. IMI 355080. The sequence goes on along the minus strand of JAPEVC010000176.1, from coordinate 20,898 downwards.
ACCGCAGATGCCTGATGGAACTCGGGGTTCTTCTGCCAGCAGCTATCCTGAGCAAGTGAAGCAAACGTCCCTTGACTCTTCGGCTATGATACAGGGCAAAGAGTTTAACCAGGGTGAGGATTCTCCCTTTGCAGCACACGAACCAAGCTCTCGCAGTTTCGTGAAGGAAAATGCTTTCATTCCGGGACAGTCGGATGTCATGGTTGGAAACTCACACGTTCAGCAAGTCACTGCCAATAGCATGTACTCAAGCCCCAATAAGACCGAGCTTGGGCAAAGTGGTGACGAGCAGACAAATGTCTTCCCTGTTACACCCCCTACTTTCTTCATGCATGAGGAACGGCAAAAAGAGTTTGCCTCGCCATCTGAGCTCGATGGCCACTGGAAGAAAGCCGCTGTATCTAGAAGTTTCGAATCACCCTTGATCTCTAGCCGAGAGGCCGTGAGCTCTGAGGAACATGCCTCACCTTGGGCACAAGTTGCAGAAAGGCAGGGTGATTCGGCCAACCCATACAGGTCGCAACACGAGCCTGGCCATCTTCAGTCCCCCGAAGGGCGGGTTTACAGTCAGTACCCAGCAGCAGACGGTGGGCTCGCCACTTCACCACAAGATTCGGAGCGAGACCTGTCAGACCAGATTCTGTCACTGTACGATGGATCTGGCTCTGCTACTCCAGACCGCCAGTCTACGGGCCGATTCCCTCAATTCTCATCTTCATCTAATAGACATGATAACCGGTCCATCATGGACAGTCCGGATCCCGCAACTCGGTCTGCGCTTTCAGAAATAAAAGAGCCTCGCGAAGTCTCCGACTCTGTCAAGACTGATATTGAGAGCATGGAGCCTGCACCATCGAATTATGGAGGTATCAAGGACAGATTACGCACGCTCTTCAGCAAAACCGCCAGTGCCGAGCCGGACTACGTGTCTCACGCGTCGCCAGTGATGAACTCAAACGTACATGAGTCCTTCGACTCGCCAGAGCTATCAGAAAAGACAGCCGGCCCACATGACGACCAAGCTATGTCTCGAAATTACACTTCGCCCATCTTCGAGTCTCGATTAGATGACATGGATCTTCAACAAGACCGGACATTCTCAGGAGTGGCCAACATGGACTCTACTCGCTCTGCAGCAGATGTTACACCCGCTCTGTTATCTCCTCAGGCAGCCAAGGAGGATCATCTGACACCAGAGGCCATGTCTCCGGAGCCATCCCGCGACTTCGATATGCCTCTTCATGTGTCCGAGCAAGAGGCCTCTCCAAATCCTGTTCTCCGTCCTGAACCGATGCCAGAAATAACACCTCCAGGACAGTGGGATCATCCGTCTAAGCCGATGGCAGTTGAAACCCCTCGCGAAGAGGTTTCTTCTCCTGATGTCGACCATCGATCCGTGACTGTCAGCCCGCGTGACACTGGTGTTGACCAGGATCAATCTTCTCTTCGAAGTCCTGAAGGTATGCCTGAAATGGATGGGTTTGGCCCTGAAGGTCTCCCAATGGCTACTGAAGAACGTACTGGGGTGTCTGCTTCACGCCCTGGAAGCCATGTGCGTGAGGCTATCTACGACACAACCTCCCACGCCACACCGGATCTTCACGAGACTGGGAAACATGAATCGGAGAATCCAGATATTTTCAACCAGAGCGTCATTAGTCCTGTCGATCATGTGGATGCCTTCGATCCCATGGGCTCTCAAACACGTCCAATGGGTGAGACGAGCTTTGCTGACGGATATCTGCAAATGAGCCCTCCCAGAACCGCTCATATCACCGATGATGACAGCCCTAGAGATCTTCGCATGTCTGGAGATGACGAGGTTCGTGCTTCTAGTGCTCGCGGTTCGGAATATGACATTGCGAGCCCTGCCCCGGAGCATGATGCATTTCGATATGGCGCCTCGCCCATGCCACAAGGTGATCAGTATCCAGCGCTCGACGACATGGAGAAACCCCACGGCGACTCGCCAAAACTTGGCCACATGGATGACGAAATCTTTGCTGAGTCTGCGTCAGCGTCGCCCAGTGCCATGGCTGCCAAAGAGTCTTTCACACCCCATAGCCCTGAATCTGAGGCATGGAACGATAGAATGGTGCAAACACGGAGCTTCAGCCCAACCGAACTCGACAGAAATGGCGGCGAAAACAGCGCCGTCATACTGGGTGGACCTGAGCCCGATTTCGACGCCGTGGCAAAATACCCGGACGATCGTGATGTGCCAAACGGCCGATTATACGCTGAGGATGGCCCCATTGCGGACAAGTTCAATGACACAGTCAAGGAAGATGTCCACTTTCAGGACAGTCAAGACAGTCCCAATGGCTTGGAGCATACTAGTGCATATGCTCCTGCCTTTGGAAACAACGAGGCGCATGAGGAAGGATTTGACGACTTCCATGGTGACGATACTCCACTCGACGACTTGCAGAGCGGCACTGGATACCATGACGGCGACGGAGCGCAAAGTCATCCAATCCATGAGCACGAAAGCCATGTGGGTGGATTCGATGACTTCGCAGTTGATGGACTCCCAGCGGAGGAAATTGAGGGTAGCTCAGCGACCTTTGATACACCACGACAAGGGAGCCCTCCTGTTGATGCTTTCCCTCGCAATGATAGTGTACTGGAAGAAGATCAAGTTCATGCTTCACATGCCCATCAGAACGACTTGGGAGGACTTGACGATGGTGATATGGATCACTATCCTGCGGACGACACGCCCAACTTTGGGGGTGCTTTAGAGGAGACTGCGATGGACAATTACCCAGTCAACGACGTCCAGAGCCATCCAGCGACATCCAACGATGCTGATACAGACTTGTCTCCAGAGGACGACATCATCGGTGATACAAATGGACCTCACGACCCTGCACTCGACAACTACGGGGTTCACGGCGTCGAAGATCTTGACGAAATCAACGGGTATCCATCTGAACCGATGGGCCAAGAGCCACCTCTATACGAGCCAGATCATGAAGTGGCGCACTTGTCCGACGATGCTGGTGACTTCGATGCGAGAGAGGACGTCCCATACGAGGAACCAGCATTCTCAGACCACGGTGAAGAAAGAGAAACAGGCATGGAGCCTGGTCAAGTGTTCGGTGATAATGAACTTCATGATGACTATCCACAAGGCAGCCCTCTCGATGAAGATCATTTCGAGACCGGTGGGCTTTCCGGTGGGGAACCGGTGCTGCATGATCAAGGGGATGAAATGGACTATGCCGATAATAGAGAAGGAGACTTTGATGAACTGGGTGGTACAGGAGAATGGCATGGCCAAGGCCAGGATGCAGAAGTCGATCATGGTTTCAGTGACAACGACCTCGACGATCTCTACGGCGAACCAAGTCGGGAAGTGGAAGCAGAGCCGACTGACTTTGTTGGAGGGGGAATTGTCGATGATGATGAGCCCCTCGCCGCAGATTGGGATGGGGATCGCTTGGACGAAGGAAGAGGTCTTGATGAAGCCGAAGAATACCCGATCCACGCGGGCGGCGACGACTTCCCGATGGGCGGTGAAGCAGAAGAGTATCTGTTAGGAGGAGACGGTCTGCCTTCTCCAGACGCCATGCAGGGAGAAGATCTCCCCATGGGCGGCGAAGCAGACGAGTACCTTATGGGTGGAGAAGGGCACTATCCGATGGACGAAATGGACGAACGAGACAGCTTCCGTGGTGAAGGAGATGAAGCGTTACCTATTGATGAGATGTATGGGGAAGAGGAGCGCACCATGGAGCCTTTGGAGGCAGAGGAATTCCCGATGGAGGGTGAAAGACCCCTCTCAATGATGGACGGAGAGGAGTATCCAATGGATCAGCAGGTTGAGTATCCAATGGACACGATGGGAGAAGGAGACAGCTTCCGGGGTGAAGGGGACGAAGAGTTACCTATAGATGAAATGTACGGGGAAGAGGAGCGCTGCATGGAGCCTTTGGAGGAAGACGATTTCCCGATGGGGGATGAAGATCTCCTTCCGATGGCGGAAGGAGAGGAGTATCCAATGGACGATCAGGAGGAGCTGCCAACGGATGGTCAAAATGAGTTGCCAATGGAAGGGGAAGGTGTTGAAGAGTCTGATCGAGGTATCGACGACTTCGACGCCGACGACCAAGCTGGAGATGGCATGTCAATGCATGACAGTGTGCTTGATGAAGAGCATGAAAGTCAATTCGATGATGGCTCCATTGAAGCACGCAGTCTCGTTGACGAGGAGGCTGAAAGCGATCTTGAGGAAGCGAGCATGGGCTCTGAAATCAGCGACCCATTCGACGAAGAGCCGGTCAATAATTACGACCATGAAGATGAGGAACATGCCCTATCAGAAGTCGACGATCGTGAGATTGAAGAAGGCCAGAGTTCCTCGGCAGAGCAAGAAGAGAGGGACGAAGAAGGAGAAGGCACCATGGACGATCTCTATGAAGCGGACATCCCTTCTATTCCTGCATCTCCAGCATTAACAGACTACGGTCGCGAACTGGCCTCCCCGACTTCAGTCCTCGACAACGATGAAGACGACCAAGACGAGGACTCAATCTTCGGCGAACCAGCAGCTCAACAGGATCCGGCAGACCTCGAAAACGCTGACCCAGTTCGCCTGTCTTGTTTGTACATGCAAGACGTAGGCCTGATGTCGATTCCATCAACCCCCACCGTACCTCTAGAAGATGAAATCCCCGAAGAGGGCGAGGAAGAAGCAGAAGAGCCACGAGAGCCAGTGAGGTTCTCAGCGCTTTACCGCCAGAGTCTTGACTGGAGCCAGGCGTTGGATCCAAGTATGTGGGAGGACTTCCAGGACACGTTACCGGAAGAAAGTGAGGAGCAAGTCTTCACTGCACCTGTTCTGCAACCGGTCCCGGAGTCAGCAAAGAGAGGGAGCCATGAAGATTTGCGGATGTTGGAAGTGGATCAAGAGCCATTGACTCCTGTCGCTGCCAGCCCGCTGTCACCGCGACCATTAGAAACACCACCGCCGGACTTTGACCACGATAACGGTACTAATGGCTATATGGAAACCCCTCAACTCGTTGATCAGATGGGCGAACTGAGCAAAGGTGCCGATGACGATGCCGACCAACAACGCTTTCCGACGTCGCCTCGGCTGCAACCAACACCACCCCCTGATCAGGATCGCGCGCCATCCAGCATTGATAGCAATGACCGACGAGATTCAAGAGGGCCACGAACCTTTGAGGAAATGAACTTGCCACGTCGAGTGATCTCTCCTCCGGTCACTGGAGACGATCAAGATGAGTCGGCTCAGGGCTCATCTTCAACGCATATTCCCACGCATAATAGTAGGAGAAGTATCAGCCAACGCTTCTCGGGCTGGTGGACAGGTGCTGGATCCTCTGGACAAGTCCCAGCACGTCCGCCGCCCTTGCCTTCTCCTTATGATAGTCGCTATGGAGAGCCAAACTCGCCAGCTTGAGATGGAGGCATGTGATCTAGGTTGTACTTGGAGCCTTCGCTTTTTTTTAAAAAAAAATGTCTTGATGACATAGGAGTTTTACAGGAGCTAGTAGATATACATCCCGCAGAAACACTGCTTAGACTAGATATAATGTGTATGGATTGTACTTCATCTGAATACCGGAGATAATGTTGGTGACTTCTGGGACGATCATGCAGGACAAGCAGTAATCACAGTCATAGAAATCAGTACTATTCAATGCTTTCCGAACGGCCACATGATATCTGAATTTGCGCTGAGGAAATACACGAACGGAGATACTGACCAATTGGCTTGAATGTCTACCTAGGCAGGTGGCCATCGTCTCCAGGCGGGGGAGTTGTCTGAGCACGGCAATGTCCACACCTTGAAAAACATACAAGCTAAAATATCTTGTTTTCGACGTCATGAGCAGTACAATAACTGGAAAAGAAGTAACGTGGTCGTCGAGTTGTTCTGGGAATCTACACATTCCTCTCGGCCAGCTGGGAAGATGTCCACCTACAGCGAGAGCCCTCCGTTGCTGTCTCCGTGGGGCTCGAGGACAGTAGAGGAAGCGCCCATGTCTCAGACGAGGACGAGGGAGCTGAGCCAACGGCGACTGCCTAAGCCCCGCCGGTTCGACCCAAATGAATGCGACTGTCTTCACATGGAGGGTCGAAAAGCCATCGATTGGCGACCCTACCACCCTCTGCAGCAAAGAGAAGAAAGTGAGATGGCTAACGCGTATGTGAACTGCTATCCCCGTTCCCACGAGATGCCTGACGCTACGTCTTCAACGCTGTAGGCGCTCTCTGTTTACCAGGGACCGATATCTTGAGTTGCTTTCCTGCGCCCAATCCGATTTTCTGCCCCAGAATGACGAGGAGCGGGCGGATTCAGCTGTGAAGGATCATATGGTCCGACATAAGACGCATTCCCAACTCCAATGTTTCTGTAAGCCTGGCGAGTCCAGTATCTCGGTGACCTTATGCCACAGCGAGAAGCCCTGCACGAGGATCAGCACACATAGTGCAGATGGTGATGAACCTGCGCACATACCTAGTTGGGAACTGCTTTCCATTGCTTTTTTTCTCTTTAAGTTTCATACTCGCTTGGGGCCCTAGGCCTATCAAAATCCAAGCATGTGATGACTGTCCCACCTTTCCGATCAGCGATTCAACCGCCCTCCCAAGGACAGAACGCCATCCATAACGCCGCAATAGATGTCAACAGCATTTTCAGGCCAAACACGAGCTACGCATCCTTCCTCTCCAACGCATACAGCTCCCGTGGCATTCCCTGGGAATCACAACTAGCGAATTTCCAATACCCGCCGTAATACCATCCACCCACATTGATCAGGCCCCACTTGATAGGCGCAGGCATCGGGGGCCAATTGCTCCAAAGACCCTCCTCAAACTTGTCGGAGAGGTCGGTGTTGAGAAGGAAGAACGGGACGACGTCGGTTGTGCCGGCCTTGGAGACGGTTTTCTTGCCCCATGCCCGGAGCATGTCGGAGGCTTCAGCGGACCTTGGGGAGTCGCCTGCGGGTGCGTTGGGATGGTCTCGAAGAGAGAGAATGGTGGCGATCTCATTGTGGAAGTGGGTCTCAAATGGGGCGTGGAAGGAGTCCATGATTGCGAGGAGCTTGGTAGCGTTGAAGGCTTGCGGTGTAGGCAGGGTGGAAAGGTAGTCGTTGAACTCGACCAGGCCGGGCATGAAGGATTCTAGAGTGATGGTATTAGATAGAGTTGCGCGCCAAGTCTTGGGAATTCAGAGAGGAGTCAACACTGCGTACCGTGCTCCTTGTGGGTCTCCTCAAAGACGGTCTTGTCATCCAAGAGATCCTCAATCTTGGTGAACAAGTTCAACTCCTCGTCATCGTGGTGCGATTTGACAAACTTGAACCAAGTCAAGGCATAGCCCACGAAGTCGGGCTTGTCGGCGTCGCGTACATGCGGCGCCTGCAAATAAATGCTGTTGAATCCGCGGAATATCGAGTTGTGAAGCAGGGCCATATGGCTGGCGCCCGAGACAAAGATGTAGCCTTTGGACGCTGTGCTCTCTTGACGCTTCTTGGAGCCATACATGGGCGTCTCAACCAGCTTCATGGGCTGGTCGGCCCAGGGTTTGGCGCCGGCGGCGGGCGTGGAGGCCATCATGAAGGGTGAGCTCGAGGCGAGTAGGGTGAGAATGATGGAAGCGATGCCGATGAATACGGCTGAGCTGAGAATAGAAGGCATTCTGGCAGAGAGCGAGGTGAGACGCGCAGGAGGTGGGAAGCTGTAGATATACTTGGTTGATGGCTGCCTTTGGGTCACGGCACAGTCGAGCTCATGTCCCGAGGACTCACTCTGCAGTGATGCTATGATACGTGAGAAGTGGCCTGATCAAGTCGGCAACTTCCACACTGGCATTAATCGCACGTCGTCGCGTCCGAGAGTCCGCCTCGGGTGATGGACGGTGAGTAACGAGGAGCAGATGATTGGTTGAGGGCTCGGCAGGGATTAGAGCTCCGGAAGGTCCCCACTCTTAGCCGCAGGGCTGGGATCCACCCCGGTTCTTCCTTGACTTTACTTCTGAGGCCTCTACTACACATGTAAGTACTTAGGTACCTACCTAGATAGGTACATAGACACAGACTATTCACTGATCATACCTCGAGGACTTCTGTAAAAGCCCAGTATATGGCGGCCATGATCGGTTCGCCCTTCGACTTGTCAGCCAATGCGTGCTTCCCCACCATGCACCATGCAGGTGCCCTGGTCGCCTCGTGCCAATCGCCGCGTGAGCTGGCGCTGACCTGGCTTATTTGCGCCACAGCCCCATGAGTATGCAGCTCAATCTCATCTACTATTTTATGAGGATATGCGGTCTATATAATCAACTGCAATGCCGGACACCGACAAACTCTGCGGGGAGTGTGAGCGTCTCAACTTGTATTCTCTGTTCACCGGCCCTCGCCACGTATCTGTTCGCGGCCCGGTATCGGCCACATTCGAGATTGGTAGCCTGAAGGAGATCAAATCCAACTTCCAGTGCCCGTTATGCCGCCTGGTAAGACACGAATTGTATGGGACAAACGATACCACGCATCCATGGATGCATTTGGGATCAAATTATCAGGTTGAGGATAGGGGCGAGTGCGATCCGGACAACGTGCGCTGCTCTCTCCGACCTATCGTTGCAGATTACTATGAAGACATGATGTATATAAGAGAAGATACACGAAATCTTGTCGCGACGGCCCTAGAGATTCAGCTTTCGGCCAAGCCGGATTGCCCTGAAGACGAAAAGCGCAAGATCCAGCAAAACAGCATTCGACGTTGTGGCCATATCAAACTTCTGTCTCCTGACTCTGTGGACCCTAAGCGACCTCTGTTGAACGGCTTCCCTTCGACAACGTTAGAAAACAGCCTCAAACTGCTGTCCAAATGGGTCATGACCTGCTCCGAGCACCATGAAGGCACCTGCAATAGCAAGGATGTTCCGGAGCAAATGTTGGCCGATTTACCGCTTATCCGGACAATCGATGTATCCACACGGAATCTTGTCGAAGTCAACCCAACCACAACCAGATACGCAACCCTCAGTTGGGTTTGGGGGAGAAACAAGGAGGCATATTTGAAGCTTTCAGATGGCCTGGTGCGCAGCTCGCACTCGCTATCACTTCCCGAGCATGGAGTGCCTCCGCTCGTTGAAGATGCCATATACATTTGCCGAAAACTGTCCATTCCGTACTTGTGGTCAGATGTATATTGTATAAATCAGGCGGATTCTGTTCAAAAAGAATCCGAGATCAGCATGATGGGCTTCATTTACCGTCTATCCTACATAACTTTTGTCACAGGTGGTGTTTCTCTTCTAGAACACCGATCGCTCACCAAGGAAATCAATGGACCTCGTGAAGAATTGAAGATCGAGAAAATCCGAGGACGTCAATACATTTCATCATACTCCTACGATGCGACTGAAACCTCCTGGAACAATCGTGGTTGGACGTTCCAGGAGGGGCAGCTGGCGACAAGGATCGCTTATTTCAACCAGGGCGAAGTTACCTTTTATTGCTCGGCTGGTCAGTGGAGGGAATCCATGCACTCCGGGATTTATGGTCACGAAGGGGTCATCCCGGGCATTGACTTGTCATCTCGAGGGATTTGGGTACTTCTCGCCTCCTATTGGCGCCGTTCCACGACTTGGGATTTCTACGATTACGACATGATCATCAGTATATATTCTCGCCGAGAATTAACCTACGAGTCCGACAGATTGAACGCCATCCAAGGATGTCTAAATCTTATCGCACACCAGAAACAAACCGAATTTTTCTGGGGTATGCCATTAGTGGACTTTCACTACGCACTACTATTCACCCAGGACACTGACAAGCGCCGCAATGGCTTCCCTAGTTGGAGCTGGGCTGGCTGGTATACCCACGATGGCATGCGGCACTTTTACCTACCTCGAGGGGACGGCAACCGTTTAAGCCTGAATGCAGAAGGCCATCCCTTCTTTGCAGGGGGACATGTGTGTGATAGGGACCTTCAGCAGATATTGCCCCATGACCGCCGTCGCTTCTCGCAGCAGCTGGCCAGCCTTGAGCTCTCAAGATCGGCATCTACCGTCACTGTCAAATCTGAAATCGTCAAATTCTCGTGCTCTGAGTGCGACCTACCATCCCGAAAGCTACAACTGAAAGACACGCATGGAAACGATGTTGATTTCTCGGACTTCGGCGATAACAAGGCAGGATTTCCCGAGTGGGAGGTTCGAGAGAGCACCGAAGCACGCCTTCTTCGAGACGGGATAGAAATGATCAAGATTGTCCAATCCCAACTCGTCGAAGGATCTTCACCTGCCCAACGGCGCCCTCAAGGAGGAGGAACGGCAAAACTAGTGGATCATGTCTTCTGTCTAGGAATCAATAGATCTTGCGATGTGCCAGGTTGTGTGGAAAGGTGGGGCGTTTTCTTCCTATCTAGGAAATCGTGGGAAGCAGCTGGACCGGTGGAAGAGACAGTCAAGTTTTGTTGATTGAGGAGGGAAGATACCTGAAAAGCTATAATAGGATACGAGGTACAATCATGTAACAAGAGGAGTACTACTAGGGCTTTATCCACCCATGAAGTTCAGCTGATTCGATAAGTCTTCCAGTCGGATTGCTTCTACGCGGGCGCGAAGAGTTATGTGGAACCTTTTTCCCAAGAACATTATAGCTTGCCCTGTTCTCATCAACAATCTTTGTCGCTTCGACATTATTTACAATCACACTTCTAGCGCCGTCGCTTGCAAGCCGAGATCTCTACCACATCTTGCCAGGGTGAATACAGCAACGCAAATCCCGCTCCCTGCGCGTAATTTGGACCGTGTTTACCTCGCTGATGAGACCGCGCGCTTCCACCCATGACCAATCAAGTTCCATTCACGTCATCAATGTCCACAGCCAGCCAGCCGGCTGAAATCATGACATAGCATACAGCTCGACATGGCCGGGAGGGCGAAATGCAAAGCCATTGTTTCCAAGCCAATCCTACATGTAGGTGACACGTAGGTGAGGCCATATACCATGCCTTGTAACCCAGGTAGGTCTCCGTTTCAGATCAGGGCATGTTCTATAAACGGTTCACCAGAGCCGTCTTGGGCGCCAGAACTTTCGCCCTTGTCCGTGATGCCTGCTTGCATGTTGCGAAGTCGATCTGGACTCGTGAATCGTCTTAGCTACGCTCCTCACGACTTGATAGAAATACCCGGGATGATCCCTTACCTCCCCATAGCGACTAGGTGCCCAGATCTTATATAGGTTACCCTCGACTAGGTACAAGCCAAATCCTTGTGGCCCCAATTGCTCGGTGAGCATCTTGGTGATCACATGACCGTCGATGTTGAGTCCCAAGACGTACTGGTGAGTCCATCCGCGTTGCTGATAGTCTTTGTCGCCGAGCAGGAGCCCTGCTATGTGCTCGCAGGATCGTGACCGGCTGTTAGTGGCCATCTCGAAATGGGGAAAGTGCTGTCTATTCGTTGAAAGAGGGTTTGAACAGCACGATGGGCGGGTCTTTTTCTTTGGCGAGAATTTCTGGTCAAGAGTGGGTCCCCACCATGACTTTTACATAATGCGATCAGTACTTATATGAAAAGCCACTCGCCATTCTGCGTAACAAGAGCTTCCATTCTTGAATTACAATAGGGGCTCCACAGAGGCAAGTATATTTTCCGTATTAACTTCACGCCATCAGCGTCTCAAAAATCCCACCTGTAGGGTTGCAAGTGACTTGCCCCTCAAAGCTTCAGCCTCCGTCGTCTGTCCCTGGAGACACAACAGTCGCGCAGGACGTGAGCGTGGAATCACGAAAAGGCCTCAACACCGTCCGGTACGCGGGGAGAATCCAAGTTGACTTGGCCTGAATTGATTCGCCTCCGTTCACGACTGGACCCAGACGTTCATACCTACCGGACCTCACACAGTCCACTCCTTGATCAATCCTCCAACGACCAGTCAGCCAATCCCTTCGCATGGAGTTCCATAGTGTCAAGTACTGGCACAGACACATCCTCTGGCTTCAACACGAATTGCAGATCTGTGCAAGCCAGCACCACACCTTGAGCTCCTTTTTGAACTAATTTGGCCACAACGTCACTCATCAGTCGCTTCGTCTTCTCAGTGACGATCCCGGCGCCAAGTTCCTCGAATACTGCACTGTTGATGGCAATTCTCTCATCTTCCTTAGGAATCAGCACCTCCACACCGGCTTTCTCCTTTAGCCGTCCTCTCATGAAGTCATCCTCCATTGCCGTCCTCGTCGCTAGCAGCGCAACCTTCGAAAGTCCGCGCTCCTTGATGGCAGCAGCTGTAAAGTCGGCAATATGCAGCAGAGGTAACCCCGCCCCAGCTTCCACCTGTTCAGCGACCTTGTGCCCAATGTTGCAGCCGATGGCTATTCCTTGCGCTCCGGCCGCCTTGAGGTTCTTCGTCGCCAAGATGAACTTTTGAGACACGGCGTCCCATTGTCCGGCAGAGAAGAGCGCGGCAGTCTCCGCATGGTTGAATGAGTGCATTATAAGTGAGGCTGATGCCGAGCCACCGAGGGTGCGCTGAATGTGTCCATTGATGAGGTTGTAATAGAGCGAGGTGCTGTGGTATGTCATGCCACCAAGGAAGCCGATTGTTCTCATTTTTTTTTTCCTTCGGCGGATCGATGTCTATACCAGATGTGAGATAACAAAGTCGATAAAGTGAGTACTTGCAGATTGTCTTGCTTAAGAGGGGAGCACGGATGAGTCAACCATGCGACGTAGGAGTACACCTAATTGCAAGCTGATAGGAGACAGTCTTTCACAAATGTCATTGAAGGGCGTGACTCCTGGTAAGCAGACAAGGATACGACTGTGGCCTGCATGTCATCACAATCAGGGACGGAGGCTCACTTGAGGTTTCCTTCTCGACGACGCGAATGTTTACTTTCCTTGAAATGTGTATACTGCCTAAGAACTCACATGACTAACGGCGGTCTTGCTATCTTGGAGGAAAAGCCGTTACATATCGTCAGTGTTCAGCTCGGAGGTAGTGCTAATTAGACCAGGATCTAGAGCTCGAGCGGCAACAACGGCTCCGGGGCTCCTCAACCAAAAGCCACCAGCATATCCCCAATCCTCTCAAACTTCAACCGGGTCCCTGCCTTGTCCAGATATTCAGCCCAATCTTCTCGCCACTTTCAGGAGGCAAGCCTGCGTGCAAGACCCTTTCATCCCCAACGCCATCATCGTCGAGATTCCTCCAGAATACAGCACTGCCCTCCAGCGCACGAAAGACAGTGCCATTCTTGGATGAGGGGCACTCCACCAACCGACACCAGTCCGCCTTGGCTTCTGGTCCAATATTGCCCCAATCCAAATTCAATAAAGGAAAGTGCGTGCCGCACTCCTTGCACTCAGCCTTAAGAAAGCCAAAGAACGTGGTGGAACGCTCATGCCCAGCCGGGCTCAGCCTGCCCCAGTCTTTGTGCAGCGCGAAATGCTCGGACGGGCCATAGTGGACCATCTGCAGTGTTTCCATGTGCGAAAGAGGCCCATTCAGTCCCTGGAAGCGTGACGCTCGCTCCCGCACGCAGTCCACGACGGGATCCGGACCGCGGAGGAATGCACTTGACGACGAGCGCTCGCGTGATCGCTTGCCGCTGAGATCGCCCTCCTTCTTGGCAAAGACAAATGACGGCTGTAGTAATGGCGTGCCCAGCGAGATCAGATGCTCAGATTCCTGGGGTGTGAAGAAGTTTTCTAGGTGGATGATGAGGGGCGAATATGACACGATGCGGGTCGTATACCGTGGCTCCTCGCAAAGGAACTCCTTGTGCGGTAGTTTCTTCCCGAAAAGCTCCAGCAGTGCGTAGGGGTCGTAGTTGTAGAAGCTGAGCAGCACTTGCGTTGCATAAAGAGACACCAAAACACCGACAGCTGTGATGTAGTACCATGATCCAGGCGATAATCGTGCCATGATCAAAGGGGTTTGGTCGCGGCGCAACCCATTAAGTGGTATATCATGTACTAAATCTTGAATGGAGAGCTGGAAGTCAAGAACGCAGATGGCCCAAATCGGTTATTGAGGGGCGCATGATTATTTGAGGATCGCCATTGGCCGGGATTACGTATGCCATCAGGTTATCTCTGGAGGACTGCCTGTTTAGGCAATTACTTCACAATTGCTGTGACCCTGCCCAATCATTTCTACCAGGGGCCCGGTCAATTTCCTAGTGTATCAACATGACCTCCTATTGAACAAGCTGGCCGGAGCCAGCCAATATCTCCGCAGCCCGAAGTCCAATATAAAGAGCGAGCTTGATAGTTGAAGTCTTACGGAAGAGTGAGGACTGGGGCTGGACTGGTGGATGGTGGTGTTCTGTACACTGTTAGAAACAAGTAATGCTGGGATCATAGAACTTTTCTATTATATGCTGGATGTTCAGTCGTGGGATATCGACTAATTCTGTGACATTTGGGTTTAGGAACAATCAGAAACATCGACCGCGTTGCTGCTCGTGTGATCAAAAAGGGTTTAACCTAAAGAGCGAATCAGTAATATTGGTCATGGTAAATAAGTCTTTTCTTTGATCTGAGTCTCGGGCACAACTGTAATAATTAAATGAGGATTTGAGAGCCATGTGAACTGCCAGGCGAGGTCTACTGCCGCAATCGGAGTGAAGCCCATTGCCAAGGTATAGTCGCTTCAAGTCTGAGGCTGTCATCAACAAAATCTTTGGCAATGTTGAATACTTACCTACTAATACTATTTACGCAAATCCATCGACCAATTGGTCCCATGTATTTGGAGGCAGTTCCTATTCCCTTTTACGACTATCTTTGGGACTTCGACCTGACGAGAGTATAGACTATATGCCGCACAGGGTCAATTACGCTCTCGGACGCCAGGTAGTGAGCAAGCAACTGCTCGGGACACCAGGAGGACTGCCTCTTGAACCCACCGACGTTCGAGTCATTGAATCATAAGTATTGACGCAAAATAAGCTAGTATGGATGATCCGTGACGGATGGTCCCTCTCTGCAGTCCATAGCCAACATTCACGAAGCTCACTGTTGGTTATGGCTTCTCGCGAAGCTTCAGGCTTGACTTCTCGTCCTCAGAGCTGAGAGATTAGGAAACTACACGTCGCCAGTCTCATTGTGTTCAAATGTTTCCCCAAGCATATCACAGATAACACTGCCTCGCCTGGCAAGTGGCACGGGCCCTGGCGCTACTACTCGTGACCTCTCCATATCGTGTCAAAACGGCACAAGTCCTGCGTCCCACTGCTTTAGTGATTTTACCACGCCAATGACATGGACCAATGGCGTGCCCGACGAGGGAGGTGACGCGGGGCAAGACTTATTCAGACTAGGTGTGGTCCATTGTGATTGAATACCTACATTAGCTTGGCAAATGTTGGTCACCGGCCGATTGAGAGTGGGCTGTGGCTGTGGCAAAAGGCGGCAAATGGAGACGAGAGCCTTACTTCGCGCAAGAATAAGAAGGGCGAAGATGGTTTTGGATCCATAGTTGAGCTCTCGACAAAAGTCGCATAGGACTCCAGAGACCTTGAACTTCTCGACGGACAAGACAGGCCAGCGCCATGGCTAGCGAATTGAAACTTCTATTTGACTCGTTGAAGCTCTTGTAGATCTCTCCCTAGGTACCTACCTTGTAGGCAGTGGAGGATTATTGGACTCTGAAGCAGAATACGCTGAACCCAATTTTATGAAGGCAAGATCCAATGTAGTTTATCTTTGCACTATGCGTGTATGCCCCTCCCCTCTTCCCAGACCACGAGCAAGTCATTGGTAGTGACTTTCGTATCGTGGGTCTAGGCCTTGCCTGGCGCCTCATCAGTACCAAGCCGTGCGGATACTCTGCAAGTGTCAATAGTTCGCTGCTTGTCTTGAACTTAGGAAAGCAGTATCTGACGCGTCACATTCGCCGGAGAAACTCCCACCTTGCTTGGCATTGGCATTGCCATGGAGCAAACCAAACATACCTAACGATCAGGGAGAAGTACCTAAGTAATCAATTCAGGCATCCCGTTCTTCCGGTAAAGCTCTCAATAAGAATTGGAAAGTCCGCGGCATCATGGAAGGGCCAGACCAGCGTGACCACTGAGAACCTTGGAAGTATACAATATTAGACGGGGCTCGGAGGCGACAGCTTTCTAGCGTGCCTTGGCTACTCTTGGTGAGCTGATATTATTCACAGCCTGGAGGACTGTCAAGGACCGCATGAGGTGTGCGCATTCAAGGATAAACTTCAATACAGCCAAAGTCCACCGCCTTTCCGAAAGTTCCAATCAAGTCGTCATGATGGCAGCCCGGTCCATTCTATTGCCAGGAAGAGGCGCTTGCGCATGCGCGAGGTCGAGAAAGTATGTTGTGAGCCAAGCCGTCAAGGCTGACGTCGTATTGTCATGAAACGCAACGCGTGATTCCTAACAAGCATCTCAGCAGGCCAATGCGCGAAGGATGGAGGAGCCACATGTATATCGGCGTCTGACATAATTCGCTACAAGTGCGCCAACAAGTGTCTAGATCGCTGATGGAACACTTGGCTTGACCTTCTCGCCATGGCGTCAGCCCTGCTAAACGGAACATCGTTGCCGTTGGTCCAGAGTGGCGTCAGTGAGTTTTTCTTCCAAACAGGGCCGGAGATTTCAAAGCCACCAGGGAGTTTCCGACGGGAAAATAGGCGAAGTCGCTAGCGCTAACATCGGGATGCCACATGGCAGAGAGCCAATCAAATTGTAGGACTAGGCTTGATTCGTGGGCGGCTGTAACAGTGTGATAGTCATGCAGCTGCGTTGGGATCCTCTCGTTGGTACACTGCCGCTGCCCTTGTTTTGTGGCGCTTGTCAGAAGTGTGTGCTGCTCCTTAATATCGAGGTTCATTTTGTTTTTGTGCGGGATGGGCCCGCTAATGCAACACAGAAGGGATGGATTTGTCAAATCAGTCGCGTTGGTGGCTCCCACTATTGAATTTTGGCATCCTTTTCCTTACGTGATTGTTGGAACTTCGGCGTCTGGGCTGAGATCACAGGCTCTGGAGTGCAGAATCAAACATCCCATGCAGGATCAGGGGGGCGCGAGATCTGGGGAACAATAATAAGCTTAAGGATCTTGCATCTATATAATCAGATCAGTGAAGATCATGTCTTGCCAGATCTAGATCCAAGACAGGCCAACTTGTTCCTCTTCGCTTCTATAACCACGTTCTTTTCAACTTGCAACCATGTGGTCGCTTCCATTCCTTTCTCTTTTTGCGGCGTCTTCGTTTGCTACCAAGCTTCTGCTTCCTCTTTACCAGTACCCTGAGGGTACTGCATGGGATCCTGTTTACTCGGCCATTGAGGCGAATCCACAGCTCATCTTCCAGATTGTCATCAACCCAGATTCTGGCCCAGCGGGCTCAGTGCCTGACAGCAACTTCGTCACTGGCACTTCCAAGTTGAACTCGTATTCCAACGTCGAGACACTCGGTTACGTTCACTGTTCTTACGGAGCCGATCAAGAAGGAGTCGATCAAAATGTCACCGACTGGGCAGCTTGGAATTCCTACAGCGGGGCAAACGTCTCAATCAGCGGCATATTCTTCGATGAGACTCCCAACACAGAAGGTGGATCCGACGATGTCTCATTCGTGCAAACTGCCGTCGAGGCAGCTTCCACAGCTTTTGGGTCCCATCAATTCACCAGTATGCTCAACCCCGGAGCTGCTGTGGAGCACGACGAGTTCTGGGAGCTCGCAGACTATATTGTCATTTTCGAGGCCGAGGCATCAGAGTATTCTGACTCAGTCCTGACGACAAACATTCCTTCTGGGAAGGCTAGCCAATCATCCATTCTGATTTACGATTTCGCTTCTGTCGGGTCCGCGTCCTTGGCCGACACCTGGCTTCAGACCATGATGGAGGCAGACGTGGGGAGCGCGCACATTTTGAATTACGATTACATAGAAGCTACTACCGCCGAATCACCAGCATCTATCGGCTCGATTGCCATCGTCCTTGCTGTTTCTGTTAACTCGGGCGCGAGCTCCAGTGTCACCACATCGGCTACTACCATAGCCCCTACCTCTTCCACAGTCGCACCGTCAGAGACCGAGTCCACTTCCAGTACGACCCTTGTCACGTCCCGAACCAAGAAGCCATCCAGCACACGGGCGAGTGAGCCGAGTATCCTGTCCAGCCCCGACTCTGAAGAGACAGCATCGACATCTAGCACAGGACTCACTGCAACAGTTTATGGCACCACTTCCACGCCTTCACCAACCGGACGTCATCAACACGCTCATGGGTGTGGGTCCAATAACCGCGCTTGAAGCGTGGAATCACCAAACAGGATAGCAAGGGTGCATATACAGAGCAGCTTCGTTCATGCCATGGTATGAAACCATTGGACACTCGGTGGTCAGGTCGTTTTGAGAAGTGGGTTGATCTAGCTTTCAAAAGCATTACTATTTCTGCTCTTATGGAGCGTGACTATACTTGGTCACATTACGAAATCAAGGTTTTGCCTTGACTTAGGGGGTGAACTTTATGGCACCTAACAAAGCATCATTCAAAGTTTAACTTCTTCCTCGCATTGTGAAGCCTGGATTCCATCTCTGCGGGTTTTTCAATGTGCGCAAGTGAATAAATTGCAAAACAACGTCACCGGACCATATCACGACACTCACGAAGAGTCCGACGTGTCCGGTGCTTAATCTCTTGTGGCCGTGATCCGTTCCAGACTTGCCACAGATTGCTGAACTTCCTGCTCCGTGGGAAGATTGATAATCAGCAGATACAAAACGTCTTTCTGCATGATTCTCTTAATAACACCTTTGCGCTGACCCTTCTGTCTTCTCCCACGCCGAGGGCCTCGTGGCGCTCTGCCCCGGGCCATTCTCCGCTGGTTTTTCTGCTCCCGCTTCAATGCCCTGCGATCTTGTCTCAGAGCTCTCTTTTCCTGTTTCGATCCAGTATTAATCGTGCCACCGGTGACCAGAGAAAGCAATGAACCGCTGTTGGCAGGGTGATTTGGGTCACTGAAGCGAGAAGAGAACTCTTTTCGCGAGGACGAGGGGACAGCCAAGGAGGAGCCCTGATGTTCTTTTTCCTAGTAACAGTACGTTAGCCCCTGAGCTCTGCAGGATGGAAGGTCGATGGATCACTTACAAAAGTGGCTTGAGCCTTTCTATCCATGTAATCTTGAACCCATGCTCCGGCACCCTTGAATTTATCTTTGGTGCTCGTCTTCTTGGTTTTTCCCTCTTGCTGCATCTCCTTTTCCACAGCCCGGTCAAGGTCAGGGTAGACTAGAGCTGCTGCTTCCGGCAACTCGACCTCGGTGTAAGTCTTACCACTGACAAGTCTGATATCCTTCATCCCTTTCTTGAGCCTTGACATCTCGGGATCTGGATTGCTGTACTTCGCGGCTGTCTGGTTGATGTCCAACCTCTCCGTGGAGAACAAAGACTTGCCAAGCGTTCCAGCTAGTTTACTCAAAGGCCCACGCGGCTGCTGGCCGGGAACCTCGTCCTTGAATGCCATAACCATGGCGTACATTCCACGTGGCATGAACAGCTCTTGGTTTGCACGGTCAAGAAACGTGTTTCTTCGATGCCGTGATTGAAGCTCCTTGGCTGTTCCAGCGACGACTTGTACCACACTACTCACGATTGTAGCAATTACTGAGGGAGCAAAGCCCGCGATTCCGGCTGCAACAAAGACAATGTCGATCCACGGGTCAGACTAGAATAATAGTTAGGAATTTGTATGCATATGAATACAGGAGTCACTAGCGGATACGTACCTTGCTGGCAGTAAGCCAGTCCTCTTGGAATTTGAGAAACACGTCTTGCGCGACGCCACAGCCTTCCATCACTGGAGCATAGGCTCGAACGAAGCCCCGGTCCTTGTTACGAGGTCGTCGTTGAGGGATGATCACAGTGCAAGGGAGTCTTTGCATAGGCTGGGGCGGAGGGCCAGCCATGCGGACAAGTTCATGGATCGCGTCGTCTTCCTTCTTCGAAATTTCCCCCTCAGACTCCCCTTCGGCACTCCCTGCGGCTGGGATTGGCCTCGCCTCTGTATAGGAGGGCGGCCCAACACACTTGGCCATCTCGTCGAGCTCCCAAGCAGCCTCATCTTCCTCGGTAATCGAGTCATCGTCGCTAGATGAGTCGCCATACTCATCTGTATCTTCGGCAATGTTTGAATTGTAGTCTTGCTTGTCATTCGTATAGTCGACGACTCGCTCAGCCTGTCCGTTGCGAATCATCTTCTCAGCGGTCGCCTCATCACTGACTTCGACATATTCCGGCGGAGCATCATAATTTGGCGAATCAATGGCTCTAGATGTTGAAGACGATGGGACTGTGGAATATGGGGCCGGTGATTGTCCAGACTGCTGGCGAGAGCGAGCTCGATAGTCATGTATGGCCTCCGAGGCCATACCCAAGCCTCCACCAAGGATTTTGACGATAATACCCATTATGCTGTTATGTTTTTAAATTTTGTCTTAGAAGAAATCTGTCTGCAACGTTTGATCAAGGCCGACCTCATCGTTATTTATATCACCGTAAGCTTTGAGAACCAGTGATCGACATAAGCACTACTACAGAATATTGTGGACACGGCTCCTCCTCGTGCTCGTTATCGCGATTAGCGAAAACATCAGCCGCCACATCAGAGTCGGAATAGGCGAGTGCGAAAACGATGGCTGTGCTTTCAGGGGCTATGCACACAATAAGCGCTGCCAACCTCACCTGCAAGATGTTATATCAGCTCGTACACCCTCAGCATACGTAGCATGTTTGGGCATTATGCTGCGAAACGTTTTCTGATAAGTGCTGCTCACTTTTCTAATCTGATTCTTATTATTCGCACATCCTGTTTTTCTAGCTGTCCCTTATCTGGGGCAGTGCCCAGTTTCGGGGGGGGGGG
>JAPEVC010000175.1:0-77036 GCA_027946555.1 Gnomoniopsis sp. IMI 355080 | reverse complement strand
CCCCACCACCACCACCACAATCCCCCAACATAACGGGGGAAAATACCATCCATTCCACATTTCGACTACGGCATCAATCCATATAGTGCCATGGGAGGAAAGCTTGAACCAAGGGCTGCTCCGACGTCCCTCCAGGATTTATTTGTATATAGTCCCTTTGGAACCTCTTACCCCCACGCAGGACAACAGTTCGGCTTCAAGCGATAGCATTCCACTTTGATCATGGCGGCATACCTCCAGAAATCTTCATAGAAGTGTCAGAAAACTGTCTGGTACACCAGGTATCGTACAAGCATTTGATTACAATTCACCACCAACTGATCCAATTGGGTCACCTGAACGTTTGCCTACGATTGCAGGCAAACTGTATCATGCACGCAAGTACCTAACTTTTAGGGAATGATATCACACTGCTCATAGACTGTATCCTCAACTCTGGTAGAGCGGTCATTCCACATGCCATACCCCAGCGTCCGCTTGTCCTCCTTCGATATCCACATAGTACCCTTCTGGGAAAACAGATTATGCGCACAAGCACTGAGACAGCCAGTGAAAAAGCCATCGCAGTCACACATCAACACATTCTCAATGTCTATCAGAAAGTGTTCTTGCCCTGGAATTTTCCATTCTGTCCCGTGGAATATTCCTCGATCGACAATTATATCACGGCGTACAATACCAAGAGGAAGCTCGTAGGAAATCGGGTTGCCATACTGACCTGATAAATGGCCTTGTACAGGCCGCCTGAAAGGCTCTCTTTCATTTTTGGACTTACTGTGGACATCATTCTTCTTCCTGGGACAGAACATCTCTATATGAACCTGTTTCTTGCACACAATGCAATACTCACCGGGATTGTATAGCTGTGAGTTGAGGTTCTTGCCAGTCTTTTCGAGACACTTATCCTCTATGTGACCTGGCTTCTTGCAAAACACGCAAAATTGGCGTGGGTTTAAAGGCTGATTATTACTATGCTGGTTTCCGTTCTTTTGGTAGCATTGGGCCTCGATGTGACCCCCTTCCCCGCAGTACTTACACTTGTTCTCAATATAGTTGTTGTTAACTTTGTTCGAACTTGCACCATTTCCAGCTCCGTGACGTTTCCCAGGCATGTTGTTTCCCTGATTATATAAAGTCAGCATAGCAAAATGTAGTGAGGCAATGGGGACGATTCCAACTGAGCTTAAGTTTTCTTTCTGTCTTTTCCTGAGAGCTTGGGTCTGGCGCTGTGCTTGGGTTTGCATCGTGAATTGCATCCGCTGACTGGCCTTATGCCCAGGGTTAGTGTGGCCCTTATAGGCGAGGCAATATGCCATTACCGGGCAGGTTCACAGAATGGGCATTGTCAGATACAATCAAGAATTTATCAAAGGATTTTGACGTGGTTTGTTTCTCTAATTCGATTATAGAGCATGCTTCGTATTTTGACAAAGGGCCCTCACCCTCCATGACAACAATGAAGTCGACAGGACACGCAGCGACACTTAGTGTTATGAGAGATGCTTCGGTAATGCTTGTCCAGTGTTTTAGAGAAAATGCATGCTGCACACTGTCAAAAGAGGCTGATAGCGGAGCTAGTCCATATGAAGCGTTGGAGAGTTCTCTCTGGCCGGCCAGGAACTCGAACGGGCGCGTGCCAACTGACTGCCAGCAACACATCGAACAATTTCCTAGGCTAAACAGACTCCAGAAGCCGTGCGATGGAGAATTTACACTAGTGATCAATGGAACGAATGTTGTCTATGTCTTAGCAGGCTCGGCCGAGAATACACAATCCAGCTTCGGGGCCGAATTAAAAAAATGACCGTGTTTCTTTCTACATAGTACGAAACCGGTAGAAGTGGAGAACCATGGATCTCCGAATTTGACCCCAGACGGGATACGTCATTTCTCTTGTATCTACGACCCCTGCTAGCATAGAAAAGTGGAGAATGCGGAGAAGTGTGGAAGCTCTTCCCCAGGCAAATCCATGTGCTTCCCCAGCTTGACAGGGAGCTGCGAAAAAAAGGATTGTCCACCAGAGTGACTAGAACAAGCGATTCCATGTGCCCCCTTCATTATCGCGTGTGGTATTGAGCAGGTGAAATCTTCGCAAGTTTACATACTGAGTAGATGATGTATCGAAAGCTTCAGAAGAAGGTTGGGGGCGTATGTGTAGAGCGCAAAACATGTGATGGCCCGCATTTAGCGCCGGATGACCTGTTGCACCAGGGCCCCGCGTGCCGCTTTAGGAGAAAAAATCAACCAAAATAAAAAATTCTCCATAAGATTGGTACCCCGTTCTAGTATCAGGTGGTTTGTCATATGTGCAATCTGCAGAGTCAATGTGGGAGGCTGGGCTGCGAGTAAGGTCTGACTGTGCCCTCGGGCCCTGGGTAGGAGCTGAAATGAAAGACGGTGGTGCTCGAAACCTTTACTGTAGGATCATGTACATGTGGATTGGTACCCCAGCGAGGCTTTGCGCCATTCAGGAGGATCGCTGTGTCACTACGTAGGAGCTTAGGCACCAAGAGCACCAGAGTTGCTTGTCTTGCCTGTGCACCTAGATAGGTATTCTGTAGGCTGACAAGTGCCTAGGAATGGGAATTTCCTTGGCCCTTCCACAGCTGGCTGGCTGGCCAACGAAGGACCATGGCTTGCATGGCAAAAACTGAAGCTGTGTTGGCCCCCCTGCCAAGTCTAGGCCAGGAATAGACTAACCCTGGGGGTCCAGCAACACATAAAACCAATTGCCCCGACAATACAGATGGATACAACGCTGCAGCTTGCGGTCATCCAATTCGCTCAAGCTTGTTTGTCCTGCGCTCCTGCCTGTCCTTGGGCAGCTCTCCTCTCCAGACTCCTGATCCTGACATCAAAGACATTTCGTCACGGAATTCTCGCCTAACAGCAATTCCTTTCCTTTCACCCTTCACCTTTCGCCGCCGAGCGTCTGAGTGATCTCTTTGACGGTTGCGTCTTTACGAACACTTAGGTATATTCTTATAGCTGCTCCTCTCCACCGCAACGCGAGGATCCACCACCGATCCACCACCTTGAACCCAGCTGTCGGCGCTCTCTTTCCAGCTCTCACAGTTGACACCCCGTCCACCTCGTATGTATGCACGATTGTTCTTCGTTTATCGACAGCACTGGATTGCTTCGGGCCAGTCTCATCATCTCGTGCTCAATTAGGGTGCACTCACCGCAAGGTGTTCTAGGCGCATGTCATCGGGCCACAATCGCAGCCAAGACCAGTATTTCTAACTTCTTAAGCCAGACAGCCCGCCAACCCCGCACTCGAATCACGAGCATCTTGTTCGCCTCTATTCAACATGTCGGGAGAAGACGACCGTCCCCAGCGGGACATCAAGAACCACATTCTCTTTGAGATTGCTACCGAAGTGGCTCATCGAGGTATGTCGTCACTCCCGCATTGTATGTGAACTTCTTGGCCCAGCCTCTAATTTGCGTGCTGCAGTTGGTGGCATCTACTCGGTGCTCAAGTCGAAAGCTCCCGTTACTACCGCTGAATATGGCGAGCGCTACACCCTCATTGGGCCTCTGAACCACCAATCCGTATGCTGCCCCAGTCCGTTCAGCCGTACTGGAATCTTGATAAGGCTAACCATCACCAGGCCGCTGTCGAGGTCGAGGAGCTAGAGCCAAATGTCCCTGAACTTGCTGCAACCATTCAGTCCATGCGAGACCGCGGCATCGGCATTTTATACGGACGATGGCTGATCGAGGGCGCACCAAGGGTCCTCCTCATCGATATCAAGACAGCCTACAAATACACAAATGAGTGGAAGACCGACTTGTGGAACGTGGCTTCTATCCCTTCCCCGCCTGGAGACGACGAAACAACCGACACGATTGTCTTTGGGTACCTGGTTGCATGGTTCCTCGGTGAGGTACGTCCCTACATCGTTGACAGAACAGTGCCATGCCAATGCTGATCAACGTAGTACATGGTCCACGAGAAAAGCAAGGCCGTTATCGCCCACTTTCACGAATGGCTGGCTGGTGTAGCCTTGCCCTTATGCAAGAGACGGCACATCGATGTGACGACCATTTTCACGACTCACGCCACTCTTCTCGGTCGATACCTCTGTGCTGGATCTGTTGATTTCTACAACAACCTGCAGTGGTTCGATGTCGATGCTGAAGCCGGCAAGCGTGGTATTTACCACCGATACTGCATAGAACGAGCTGCCGCCCATGCTTGCGACGTCTTTACCACCGTTTCCCACATCACGGCCTATGAGAGCGAGCATCTGCTGAAGAGGAAACCCGACGGTGTGTTGCCCAACGGTCTGAACGTTACCAAGTTCTCAGCTGTGCACGAATTTCAAAACTTGCACCAACAGTCCAAGGAGAAGATCCATGATTTTGTCAGAGGACACTTCTACGGTCACTATGATTTCGATCCGGAAAACACCTTGTACTTCTTCACGGCCGGTCGATACGAGTTCCGGAATAAGGGTGTCGATATGTTCATTGAGTCTCTTGCACGCTTGAACCACAGACTCAAGAGCTCTGGTAGTAAGATGACGGTTGTGGCATTTATTATTATGCCGGCACAAACCACTTCGTTGACAGTCGAGGCCCTGAAGGGACAGGCTGTGATCAAGTCACTCCGGGACAGCGTCGATGTTATTGAGAAAAGCATTGGACGTCGTGTCTTCGAAAGATCGCTGAAATGGCACGACGGAGACCCATTGCCGGACGAGAAGGAGCTCATCAGCCCACAGGATCGCGTGCTGCTTCGGAGACGTTTGTTCGCGATGAAGAGGCACGGTCTGCCTCCCATCGTAACGCACAATATGGTCAACGACGCCGAAGACCCTGTGCTCAACCAGATCCGTCGCGTCCAGCTTTTCAATCACCCATCCGATCGTGTCAAGGTCATCTTCCATCCTGAGTTCTTAAATTCAGCAAATCCTGTGCTTCCTATGGATTATGATGATTTCGTCCGAGGAACACATCTTGGCGTCTTCTCATCCTACTACGAGCCGTGGGGCTACACTCCCGCCGAGTGCACCGTCATGGGCGTTCCTAGTATCACAACAAACCTCTCCGGTTTTGGATGTTATATGGAGGAGCTCATCGAGAACTCCAGCGACTACGGCATCTATATCGTGGATCGAAGGAATAAGGGCGTGGATGACTCCGTCAATCAGTTGACATCTTTCATGTTCGACTTTGCCCTCAAGAGTCGCAGGCAGCGTATCAATCAACGCAATCGCACCGAGCGTCTCAGCGATTTGCTCGACTGGAAGAGAATGGGAATGGAGTATGTCAAAGCTCGGCAACTTGCTTTGCGGAGGGCGTACCCCAACTCGTTTGAGGGCGATGAAGAGGATGACGATTACATCCCTGGTGTTGAGCAGAAGATTTCGCGACCATTTTCGGTGCCTGGGTCTCCTCGCGACAGAGCTGGCATGATGACGCCTGGCGACTTTGCCAGCATACAAGAAGGCCACGAGGGTCTCGGTACAGAAGATTACATTTCTTGGAAATTGCCGTAAGTTGTACTTTGACTGCTTGCGTCTTGAATGCTTGATCCTAACAACCCATTCTAGTGAAGAGGAAGATCCCGACGAGTATGCATTCCCTCTGACCTTGAGGACGAAGCGAACAAACGGACCCGGAAGCCCTCTCGATGGTGTGCAGCTGAACGGGGAAAACTAGCGTCATCTCATGAGACGAGCCTCGGGGGAGTGCTCCAACAGATTGGCATGAGTTGAGAAACGGAAACTAGGACGGGGCTTGAATTCTTTCGGCATGCTGACGAGAATGAATTGAAGCGACGACTATGGCAAGGACGTTCGTTGCATTGATCCAAGAATGCATCTCATCATAAGCTGTATATTTAAAACATGGTTGGTTCCGAGACGACTTTGCATATTCGCAATCCATCGGCGTTCATGAGATTTGGGGTCAAAGCTGCCTACTCGCTCCCTAGTATCAAGCTTTCCCCTTGGCAATGATCACTTTGTTTGCTGCAAAGGGGTTGGTGTGATAAGCCACACAACGGCTGGTGAGCTCTGGTGTGATCCCATGTAATCCTATTGTGCTTGTAGGCCCTGTAGATTGAGACTATTTAGAGCAGAAGGAACAAAGACATTGTGACTCGTCAGCTTGACAGGACCCCCCCCCCCCAACTTGCAGCGTCAGCCCTGCTCTTGACTTGGGGGCGGTTTGGTCAAGCTAATTTGAGCTTCGCGGTTATAGACTAGGTAGTAAATGTGCTGAGCAATTGAACTTTTTCCAAGCTCATAGTAATTTGAAGCTATGTCTGGCATGTGAATAACATGTTTGGGAAGAGTTCTCTGCATTATAATAGCTTGTACTTGATGATGACTACATACGAATCGGTGTGCCTTGGAATTCGAGGAAGTTCTTTTTTCCTTTTATTTTATTTTGTTTTTTACACGACTCATACGGATTCCAGGGAGGTTGCCCGCTCAGCGAAAGCTGACTTGCGTCTTTAGAGTTTTGGTTGGCTAATGATGCGTGCCCCATTTGTTGGTGATGAGCCCTGACAAGTACACACTGCACTAGAAACGGGAGCCTCTCATCCAATCTTTTCCCACACCACCGTTGGCGACGACCGTTGGGACGATCATGGACCGCTTTGGGACATGGCTCCAACTGAGTGTTGCATCTTGCATTGTCGCAGCCGCCAGACCGTCAGATTCTGGCTTGTTTGCGGCGTCATCATCAAGGTTGCGTCTTGTTTCAAGCCTTCGCGTTTTGGGATCGGTGGATTTGTCGGCTGGTGGGGGCCTTTCATCTCGAATACTGCGTACAAGAGTACCACAGTACCTGCCGAGCTGGTACCGACCTGCTCACGTAGACTCCGGGCCCGATGGACTTCACCACATGGCGTTAGGACCTCTCAACGGTGCATGCGCATTTGCAGCGATGGGTTGGGAAGTAAGCAAAAGCAACGTGCACCAGCTTTTTGGGAATCACGGTGCAACGGTGCTGTTCGGGTAGTTTTCTTACCTAGCTGTGGGGGTTTCCACTTTCGGTTAAGGGTTGAGGAGAGAAAGTTTCACGCTGTCCCTCAGAGCAAGGAATGTCGAGTGATGTTTCGTACTTCAAGCTGGAGGTCAGTGATACTAGGCAGCTGGAGCTCTGCATGTCTCCAGATCACATTATCGAACAGGACCTTGCATCACCAAATCAGAATGAATTCTGACTGCTCAGCAGGAGGAAAGTCTTCAAAGAATAAGGAAACCGGTTGGAGGAGTGAGTAGGGAGTACTGCGACTACTCACTACCTCAGTATGGACACTGATCCAGCCTTAATCAACAGTATACTACAAAGTACTCACTGTGATATGTATGTCCGTATGGTAGCCCGAGGGAGGCAGACAGACCCCTGAACCATGCATGCGGTTGTGAAAGCCAATTTGCTACCTTCCCCAGACCCAAAAATAAAATTATCTTTTCCCGGGAGTTCAACGTCGATCACCGCAACCTGGCAGCCCTGGCCGCCTGGATCACCCCTCACCTGCACGGGCTGCCCTCTTTTTTGAGCCAACTGGCGACCGACGACAAGTCACTTTGTGTTGGGCTTGTGCAGTGTGCAGTGTGTGCAGTGTGCAAGCTGCGAAGTGCCGGGACCTGACCCTCATTTGACAGTCTGAGCTGCCTTTGTTTCCACAATCCCTCATATCAGTGACGGCAGGCTGGTGAATTGTGCCTTTGACCTACATTACCCTCCCCTTTCCCCCTGGCCTATGCTGTCGTCAGTCCTTACAGCTTCGTCTACCCTGGTGGCGATCACCACTGAGCCCTCTCTACCTCTCTACCTCTCTCTCTCTCTCCTCACCGTCGTCTCTCCCTGTATTCAGCCACCATTCTTGGGAGAGACTGCTTATCAACTCATACAATCCTGTCACTTCTAATCCTAACTCATGATATACTATATGCTCTCCCTTACTTTCCCTTCTCTGCTCTCAGCTTCTTAGTCCCGACCAGGCCTGGTAGAACTGAACCTGGAGCTCACGGACCCATTGACGGCGTGAAGAAGGGCCCCTCCTCCCAATCAATTTACACCGTCGCTTAGCTAGGCAGTCCTCATTATGGGTTTAATGCGCTTCTTCAAGCGGCGCAAGCAGCGAAACAAGTCCGAAGCTATCGGCGCCGATGCCTTCTCCAAGAACTACCGCCAGTTCGGCGGCAGCATGCCTGTCCATCCCCGCTACTACGCTCCAGGCGAGGACGACTATGATAACTACCCATATGGCCAGGTCCAAATAGGCTCGCCCACACGCGCCTCAGCCGCAAAGCTCGCCGGCTTGCCAGGCCCCGTCCTCGAGCGCATTTTCGCCTTCGTCTGCCCACACACCCAGGACTCGACCTACGAGTCTCAGGAGCAGAGCTCCCTCGAGGATGCCTGCATGCTGTGCGACCTGCGCGACCTGGCGTACTGCTTGATGGTGTGCAAGAAATGGAAGGCCGCCGGGCAGAGGGTTCTGTGAGTACATTGATTCTGCGTGCCCTCATAATGCCCCTCACATCAAGGCTGGCCAGTCTTTTTTCTGTGGCACCCAAAGCAGGCCCCTGATTTTGGTATAAGCACTGACTGAGTATCTCTTTGTGCTTGGCAGTTACCGCAGTATTCGAATCGAGGCTGTTCACTACTGCGAGCGTGAAGCCCAGCTGGCCGAGAAGCGTAAGCGCAGGACTTTCTTCGACCACAATGGCGAACCCGAGGACACCTCCCGGAAGCGCCTCAAGCTGCTATGCCGAACCTTGCGCGAAGATCCTGCGCGCCTAGGCCCGCTGGTCGAGTACTTCAAGCTACCCTACATGCTACGGGAATCATCCCAAGCCGACCTGGCGCGCACAATCGCTGTGCTGCCCAATCTGCGATATGTCGACCTGCCCGAGGCCCTGTACCATGACGAGAACTCCTACATCACGTTACGGATGGAGGTGGAGGCGCGCTGCCAGAATCTCAGGAAGATGACCTACATGCATGGATCAGAACGTAGTCTGGAGCGGGTAGCAAGCGGGCAAGTGTTCCGGAACCTGGAGGTGTTGGAGCTGAACAGCATTCAAATGGACCCGACGGTCATACTGCATGCTCTCGCTGTGCTGGGTGGCTTGCGCGCTCTCAAGATTGTAGACTCGAGCATTATCACCGACGACATGATTTCGCACGATAACGAGATGATGCCCGCGTTTCCAGCTCTCACGGAACTCATCCTGGAAAAGGTCCCCAACATCACTGCGCAAGGGCTGAGGGCTTATCTCAGCCGCTCGGATACGTCGCAGGCTCTTGAGGTAATCAGTCTCACCGAGACGGGCGTCACGCCTTGGACTCTGCAGGATGTCTTGGGCGCAGCGCCTCAGCTCAAGCGGCTCACAATATCCTATACCGCCATCAAGTCATTGCCCTTGGCAGCGGGCACGCCTCAGGTTCCACCTCTGGCTTCACGATCCCTTGAGATCTTCCACTACGAAGTCATGGCCGCCGCTGATTCGAGCCCATATTCAAACATCACTTCATCCTACTACAACTACCTCTCCGGATCCCTTCTCATGGGTGGCCTTCCCAACCTTCGCGGGCTCTATGTTCGAGACCCCAATTTCGCCGACGCCCTCGCGGGTCTTCCTCGACCAGCACCAAAGTTCGCCACAGATGCTTACAAGAGACCCACCAGCAGCGGATCACAACGCTCCACCGGACTCACCTCCAACATTTCCACCTTCAACGGCCTTGGCTCGCCAGGCTTTCCCAGTGCCAACGGAGGCTTTCCCAACGGCTTTCAGCCTCAGCACACCGGCAACGGGAATCCCTTCCAGACAGCCACACAAACTGGCGCCAGCAACAACCCGTTCCAAAAGCCTTTTGCCAACGCAGGCCATAACCCACGCTTCTCGTCAAATAATCCCTTCGCCTCATTCGCCGGTCCCAACGGACCCAGCGGGCTTCCGCAGACCCTCGAAGTCTTTACAAAGGGCGACGATGAACTCAACTGGGGAATGGTCAAAGTCGAACCGGGCGCCAAGCACGACACGAGCCTCGACAGCGCCACGCATAACCGCCCGGGCAGTAGTTATGGTCTGGACCAGAGTGCGGCGGGATGGAACGCGCGGGGCGGGGCGCGTGTCAGCGTGTTCATGGGC
Source organism: Gnomoniopsis sp. IMI 355080 (assembly GCA_027946555.1). NCBI lineage: Eukaryota > Fungi > Ascomycota > Sordariomycetes > Diaporthales > Gnomoniaceae > Gnomoniopsis > Gnomoniopsis sp. IMI 355080. The sequence goes on along the minus strand of JAPEVC010000175.1, from coordinate 66,906 downwards.
AACGGAGCGGGTGGGTTCCTGGCCATTCCTGATAATGGCAAGGCCAGAAGGGGCAGTGCACCAGTGGGAGACGGGGCTGATGAGTGGCCCCGGCCAAAGAGTGCGACGCCGATGGAGAAGAAGAGGGCGACGAGGATGGATCTGTGGCGGTGAAAGGATTCCCAACTCTTCCCGGATGACAGACATGGCAGCGGTTGAACCGCAGCAGACTCAGACATCATCGCCCTTTGAATTCCCGAGCATCTCCGAGCATCCGACTTGGCTGTGGTTTTAGAGAGGACCAACCCACAGCATGACCGACAGATCTTCGCTCCACCAATAGGCAGCATCGACTTCATCTGTTCTGGTGTGGCAGATGAGTCTCCATCTATTCTACCAACGGTGCCATGTTCAGGCTCAGGGGCGGGTCTGTCTGGACAACCATGTTCTTGAAGCCCACGACATTGATTTTCAGGCTCTCTTCTCATATCTTCTTATTTTGCTATTCCACCTTCATTATCTAGGGCACAGGGTGCAAACTCTTATCTATAGCTTGGCGTGGTTTTTCGAAGCAAAGGGTGGTTACCCGGAGTCCTGTCAATGCACCTGGGGGAAGGAGTGTCTTTGCATAGCAGTATACAACCATGATACCCACCAGAAGCATAGCATTCTAAAAATCTGGGGTCTTTTTCCAAGCACTGTAAAGCGCTCAGTAAATCCCAAAGATGCGTGATCCACGATAGAATTACCAGACCATGTGCATGCCTCTGAAGGGTTTGGAATTCCAACATCATGATACGCAAGAAGCAACATATTCAATGGCTGAAAATCCCCATCTCACCTCGGACAAGCATGACTTTTGCACTACAGGGGCCCAAGACATGGGACTTAGACCTTGACTTCCGTAGTATGAAAGCAAGCAATGAACTTGACGATTTCTGAAATCCTCTAATTTCGCTCTATATCTGTCTGTAGTTGTCTCTAATCTATATACATTCGCTCAGTGTAAATTCTTTGTACAAGAGAGAAAAGAAAAGACAAAATACAAAAGCCGGTCTAGGTATTATGGCAAGTCTTGTCATTACCAGATATTACCACCCACACAAGTCCAAAACGCAACTATTAGTAGTATTGTAATCGCACATGGATAGTCCGCCGAGATTTTTGCTGCGGACTTGCTTGAATCGGTCGTACTCGTGCCTGTCGACGTGCTATTTCCTCCGCTGCCACCATCCGTGTCGTCAGGTATCGTAGAGTTGAGCAAGACTTTATTCGTTCCCAGCCGGGCGCCAATGTACGCGATGACAGCCTGCGAATCACGGACGCTGACGACGGCGGTGCCGTCGTCCCCAATGACGACTTCTCGCACGGCGTTGGTGGAGGTCAGGGTCGGGGTGCCGTCGTCGTCGGAATACTGCATCCCGTTCCAGACCGTGTTGTTTGTGGAATCGGCACCAGGCGCGGTGAGGTAGGAGAGGAAGAGGGTTTGGCCTTTGTAGCCGTCAAGTGATAGGGAGACGTTCAGGCTGCTTTTGTTGGTGTCGCTTGCGTTGGCTTGCATGGCATTGATGATCACGACTGAGGTGAGTCTACCCTCGCCGTACCCAGCGTACATCCTAAGAAAGAAAAAGTCAGCAAAATTGCTCCAAGAGCATCATCTCTCACAGATTTTAAGCCTAATTGAGGGACTTTGGGCTTGAACAGTCAGAAGAGGTACACACCGGACATAGTCATCGTACGCAGCCGGCATTGTATCGCTCGAGAGCCTCGTAATCTGGGTTGTGCCATTGCCGGATCCAACTAGTTGTGCCATGGCTGCGTACGCATAATAAGTGGGATATATGACCTGCGCTCCATCGCTGTCGGTTCTTGGTTTATATGCACTGGCGTATGAGTTCTGCGTCATGTGCAAGTTGATCCCGGACATGCTGATAGCTGCTCCATATAGGAAGAAGTTGAGTGTCCCTGCCAGTCTTTTGGTCAGCACGAAAAGTTTCAACAGGGTGTTTACGCTTTCTCCATGTGCTCTTTCTTTCTTCTTTTCCCTGCGGTTTGCATCTTTTGCAAGACCTCCCTGTAGGAAATGAGGGACTTACACAATGCTGCACCGAAAGTGTCTGAGACTCCGGCCTGACCCAACGGACCAACACTGCCCATCTCGCGCAAGTGATATGGCAGACCCGAGGAGCGCGCAACACCCACTTGATCTGCCCAATGGCCAAACTGCCACTCGGTGTTGTTCAGGCCCATGATGAACTCGAGGGTGAGTGAAAAGTTGGACTGGCCGATAAAGTACAGATAGTCATGCTGGTTCCACGAGGTGAGATAGGTCGAGTTGCCGACCCCTTCTACCTCAATGTCGTCCTGCATGCCATCCGCCACGAGCTCCTCAATGCCCCAATTCTCGTCAATCAGGCTGGCCGTACAGGCGGCCTCGAAGAACTCGCTCGAGAGCCCGTTTGGCTGCAGCGCGCGCGAGTAGATGGCTTGTGCGCGAGCCTTCCATTCTTTGACGTAGGCCGCTCCCGTCCAATTCCCGTTTGTGGTATTGCGAAAACCATTACTGAGGTAGATGTTGGGCTCGTTGCCGATCTCGAACGAGGTCAGGTTCGTGTTGGTGAGCTTGGTGACGGCGGCTTCGGCCATAGCACTGATTTGATCGAGATAATCTGACTGGTAATAGGCCATGTTCAACCCAAAAGTAATAGGTGTGCCGCTGGGAAATCGATCTATGGCCTCAAAAAATCGGGGTCCAACTTTGTAAAAGTCTGTAGGTGCGACATCACCTTGTCCGACCGTCTTCTTGTTCAATGAGACAAGATAGTCGTCTATGCTGTCTGAATACAGCATATAGTCCTGCGTATTTCCCCCTACTCGAATGGATGCCGGCTTGCCCGAATAGTCGGCGAGATTCTGCAAAAGCTGGATAGAGAAGCCATTTGTCTCGTTGCCACCAGTGAAATAGAACAAGTTGGATGGCTCGATGCCTGTAGGCGTGTTAGTTTTGGTGTTTTTTGGTTCTCCAAACGGCAGACCCTCTGTATAAAATGGCAATCGTCTTACCAAAGCCAGCAAAGCTCGCCGGGACAAACTCTGAGATGCCATTGACACTTGTTGCTTTTGCAGCAAGAGAGACTGTGGCTGTAGATTGCGCATTTCCGGATGCAACCAGGATTGCCGAAACCAACGTGTTTATTAAATATGTCCGCAGCGTGGGAAAGCCGGATGGTTCGTGAGTTGACGACATTATACAATACATACACCACCACAAAGGTAAAGACTGACGGAAGTTTGGTCGGACATTTTAAAATTTCGAGTCAGTACTCAACTTGGCGATCCAGGCTTTTTGAAGACATGGAAACAAGACCCGACTAGAGGGAATGGCACCGACCAAAAAAAAGAAACCACATAGCAATACGAATGAAAGGGGCCAGTGTGGTGTTGCATAATTGTGGAATCTACCAAAGAGATGGCAGGACCCCCGGGCAAGCAAGGCAGAGGGTTGCAGTGACTTGGCTACCGGCATGCATTTCTCATGTGCTATGGAGATCTGCCATAGTCTCAAGGCAAGGTAGCCCTTGTAATAAGGATGGATCCACGGGCAGTGCTAAATAAAGAATCAAACCCATCCTCTGGAACAAGACGGCAAACAGTTCGTCTGGCCTTTCTTGCAAGTTCGGACCGCGCTTATGTGTGCATCATATAAGTGGCCCGTCAACAAGGGGGGGGGGGGAGATAGTGTAGTGCTGCAGGGCCAGGGGATGTAATGCAGCGACTCCCGAAGCCCGTGATCATTTAACATTCTATGTACTTTAAGCCAATCATTTTCCTCGCAACCATCTTCGCATGGCCCTTTGCCTATTACACCCGTTCAAGCACCAGATGTGGCTGAGGCTTGAGATACTATGCGCTACTGCCAAAGCCTAAGAAGTCCGTCTCCATAGGGTACGCAGCCAAGTGAATCAACTATATGGAATGTCAGCATGAAAATAGCAGATGCTTGATGCAAATTTCTGTTACTATCAGCCAGGCATATATATGTGGATTTGGATATCTACCTCCTTGGCCCAAACCCCTGGGCACTGCCCATCTTGATGACGCGGGTTTATCCACATGATGAAAAAGAAAATTCAGAACAAAGCACAATTGAATGTGGATTTTGTTGGAACTTTGCAAGTGTTTACCTAAGGTGTCCTTGTTTTCCCAGATCGGTTATGGGCAACTAAATATATTAGCAATATAGATTTAGGGCTGCTGCAATATGTTGCGCATGTCAGTCAGGAGGGAACGCCATTCAAAATGCGCTCTATTACCTGGTATTCGAACACGTCACTTGAGAATCTCACATAATGCGGTATCAGATGGACTTGCGATGAACAAATATATGTATAAAATAACGAAAGATTGGGGGTATCTCTATTAGCTTTGCTCAAACACGCACGCATGTTATATCCAGCGCATATCAAAATTACCAAGATTGTTCCAGCCCCTGCCCTGCAGTCATCCAATCCATCCACCTATTCCATCTCTGTCATTGCACTTCATTTCACTCTCGTCTCAAACGTCTCATAACGGCATCGTGGAGAACAGAGTGCGAACGAGTCCAGCCCATTATGCCCCACCCCTATACCATTAGATATACCTCCTTTCCCCAGCCCCCTCTCTCCTTCTTCCGCACCCTTCTCGTAAAGGTTCCATAATGACAGCCAATTCCGTTGCCCATCCTGCCAGCCTGTAGCAAGGAAAGAAAGAAAACAAAACAAAACACACGTAATCTCTGAGTCCGAGGTGCTGGGATGCCCTGGGCGTTGTTGTGTGTAGTCGAGTTGCTGTAGTGTAGGTTGATATGTCCAGTCATCTGCAACGCTCATCACTCGTCGCAGAGTCGTCGAGGTGCTCGTTGAAGATTCACTGTGGGCTCGCGCCCTCTTGTTCTGTGTATTTTCCAGTCCTTGCTGTTGGTCGATGCGTCATGCAAATTGTGTGTTATTTTGCCAACGCCATGCTAATTCGGAAAAGACAGTTGTAAACAAAATGATGATGCTGCTTTGCTATGCTGAAACGAGAGGTGAAGTTCAGATATTCATTCGTTGGTGGAGCCCGATGGAGAGGGGTGGGGCTGCTCATCAAATAACCAGTCGCTTTTGCGTCGTCCGGTGTCGTCCTTGTAATCCGTTTCCTCAAATGCTTGCAACTCGACTCTTCCCATCAGGGATTCGCGCATGGCATACCATCAACTTCAAGCTGGTCCGCCACTGCTCACACTCCGCCAGTATGGCATGGTCTTGCCACATGCTCTTCTCACCGCCCGTCAATGCCACACTCTCGTAGCATCGATCATACCACCATCGCCCTACTTTGGCGACCATCTTCGTGATGCTCTCATCGGCGCCCGGGCCCTCGGCGCACATCATATCAGCCAGGCTCCTTGTCTCCCTCTTGCTCCTCTTGCGAGTCGCGCCAGAGGCCGTTGTGCCTGTCTTTGACGAGGCGGACGATGATGTGGACCCAGGGCTCGTGGTGGCGAGTGGCACGCCAACACGGCATGTCTTAATATCAGAAAAGCCCTTCCTTCCGAGCAATCGAAGGATCAAGTCCGAGCTGGATGCAAGGCTGGTGTTCGGCGCACGGGTGTGCATGCGCTCCTTGAGTCTGCGTACCGCGCGGCGGGCATTGTTTCCCATGTTGTTCATATCTACGTCCAGAATCGACAGCTCAATGTAACCACCTGGTTTCAGCACGCGGCGAGCCTCGTTGATCACATTACGATAATGCGACTCGGGCGCGGCGGTCGGGAATCGGTAGACCACGCAGGTGAAGCTCTGGGAGCCAAAGGGCAGCTTGTCGGCATGAGACTTGTACTGAATCTGGTGGTGATTAGGCGGACTGAGTGGAAAGCTGGAATGGCCGGAGCTGTGCTTGTCGGTCGACAGCGGCGCACGCGGGGAGAGATTGAAGAAGGTGGCGGCCGGATAGGTCTCAGCTGCATAAAACGACCAATCGTCGTTGCCAAGGCCATCGATGACGAGGATAGAATGACGCTTGAGTGATCCGACCATGGGGACCAGCTCGTCCCGAACAGGACTGAAAAGAACATGGCCGAACGTGAGCCACTTGCTGACAGTCATTGAGCCCACGCGGAGGTTGACCTGCGCCATCGCTGATGTGTCTTCGGAGCCGCGGCTGCTAGAGCTCGCCTGCGAATCGCGAAGCACGCGTGCCTTCTGAGACGAGGCTGTGCTGAAGCGCCGGCTTTGGTGCAAAGAGAGCTCGGTGCTGTTGCGGCTGGGATTATCACCACCACAATCATTCGCTGAGGAAGACGAAGTCGGGAGAGCACCAGCCGCTTCGAGGACCTCGTTGATCTTGGCCGTCATGCCTGAGCTGTAAGCACTCGAAGCAGTTGGCGCAGATTCAAAATGATGTTGAACTTCACCCTCAACTTCACCTTCAGCTTCAAACTGTGACTCGGCCTCGAATTCCGTCTCACACTCCGAGTCGACCGTGTCGATGTGCGCATCCATCTGCGCTCCCATATTCCCAGGAACGATCGGAGTCTCAAGCGTCTGTCCAGTGCGTCCTCCTAACTGTCTGCCCCACATTTCCAGATGGAAAGGCTTGCCAAGGGATGATGTCGTGGATGGATGTCCTCTCGGGACGTCGCCATCACCTAGGAGATCGTTGTACTCATCCCAGACCTCGTCTTCCGCTAGAGGAGCATTTGGTTCCGGAATGACAGCCGTCGCTTCTGAGTAGCTTATCATTCCCGAGCAGCTGGAGTCTGTAGACGACGGGGCGTCAGAGACCTTGCGAGCAGGGAAGGTAATGAATTCCCTCTGTGATTCGACTACATCCGGCGACTTATCCCATGACCGACGAGGAGGTGAGTCGGGTCGAATTTCTTCATGTGCTACCGGTTTGGGAGGCTCCGAGACAGGCTCAGATTCTGCAACTAATGATTCCGGAGGGCTTGGTCCCTTGGCGATAAATTCATTGATAGGTGCTTGAGCGACTGTTGGGGATGGTAATTGTAGACTGACACGGTTGAAAGGTCGAGAGAAAGACATGGGCGATGGCAGCGGCGGATCAACGCGAGTGTCAATTCGAGTAGCGATCTTCGGGATGCGACCAACCTGCGGCAACCTGCTCGGACGAGCGCTTGGTGCTTTTGAGGAGCTCGCGGTCTGCGTAGGACGGCTCGTTTGTGCAGCAGCCTTCCTCAGATCACGGGACGCTGGAATGGTCGTGACAGTCTTCAGCGTGCGCTTAGCTTCTGGTTGTTTGACAATGGCAGCCGTATCTCTGACCTCTCGCACCTGGCTCTCCGAGATTGATGGCCTTTGCTCGCTTTTTTCTGGAAGACGAGTGTTGGGAGAAGCGGGTCTGGATGGTCGAGCCTCACGGAGCACATCCTCGACGTCTGCGACTTCGTCCGCTTCTTGCTCAGGGTTGTCAATCATGGTGTAGAATGCCATCGGTTGTTTTGTTACCACTTTGACCGCCGCCGAGACTTGTGGTTCCTCCGGGTGCTTCTTCTTGCTGGCAGTCGTTCGACCGAAAATATTCCATTTCCGTGGTGATTTAGGCTGCTTCTTCAGCTTCTTCGCTGTGGATTTGTCGGAATCGGTTCTGAGCTGCATTGGCGGCCTCCGAGAACTAAGGGTTGAGTCGTCGGAGAAAAGCGTGGTATCACGGCTGTCGATCGAGGGTCTGATGGATCCTTGCGGCACGGTGATTGGCTTTGGCAGACGGGCCTTTTCCTGGTCAGGTGCTTTGAGGCGCTGCATCGATCTTCTGAACGCCAAAGTAGACTTCATAGTCAAAACGTCGGAGTCACTGCTGTCAGAAGGCATTCGCCGATGTCCTGCAGTTGGTTTCGGCGTTTCATCCCGTGGCAGAGCAGATGGCCACAAGGTATTCCGAGCCTCCTGTGAGGACACCGAGACCTCCGAATTATTTCTTGAGGCACCAATGCTGGGCCGGGGCAAGGCCATACTCTGATTGCTCTCGGCTCGCTGCAAATCTGAGCTGACGTTGCGATTGTGGATGATCTCACCACCAGCTATCACAACAGGGCTCATTCGGGCCGCCAGGAAGGGATCTGATGGTTGATTACTGGCAAGACTCTCTTGCGACTGAGACTGAGATGACATTGTGCCTGGGATCGCACGCAGTACACCTGTCAGGTTACTGCTGCGCCGTCGAACATGGCCAAGTCGTCCATAGCCTTCATGCCCAGTGCCTGCTGCAGGACCCTTTCGAGGCGGCTTGTCTGCTGAATCGATGCCTGTAGAGGGTGCTCCAGGCGCTGTCTTGTTGCGTCTACCGAAAAGAGGAAATCGACTCTTGAAAGTGGAAGCTATACTCGGACTAGGAGTGCGAGCCGCTCCGCGCGGAGCTGACTTTGCTGCTTGAGGCTCTGGCACCGTGCCTGCGGCATGAGGTGCTGGCGTGGGTTCTCTTCCAACTCTGGGCGCAAGGGGTTGTTTCGAGTGCTCAGTCTGCGAAGGTGTAGTGTTTCGAGAAACAGTGACTGGCATGTTCTGAGCACTCCGGCGCCTCTCCGAGAGGGAAGTTGAAGACAGATTGCTGTGCACTACCGGGACTGGCAGGCCGACCTGAGAGTGCAGGTCTGATGTTCCATCCCGACTTGGTCTTCTTGGTGGAGCGATCCTTGAAGGGATTTCATTGATGGATTGCCTGCCGGATCGAGAGTTGGACCTGGAGGCAACCTCGATGCTCTCGCGGCTCCTGCTAAATTTTTCTGATGAGAGTCGTGGCGGAGCCACAGGTATGCTGGGGGACGTTCCTCTTCCTCTCACTTGTCCCCGGTCTCCAGTTGCACGAATCGTGGACCCGGATGACGATGAGTTGGAAGACTCTCGCACCGCGGCCAGGCCCTCATGGTCACTGCCGGGCTCGTGAGCCTCATGACTTGCACTCTCGGCTCTCCTGCGGGTGACAGACTGAGTGACCGGTGGTCTGGCTGGACTATTTGGCTTCGACCTCGACACAGGGAGCCTCATAGGCGCCGAGAGCCCCGGTGATACCGAAGAAACAGAAGTGGGTGTTGTATCTCTGCTATAAGGACCAGGACCAGGTGACTCGGAGTATCGAGTTGATGGGCTCCCACTGAATGTGCTATGCTGGCTGCTCGTCGTAGAGAATAGGGGAGTCGGAGGTGGGAGATTAGTGGACAGGAAAGGCAAGTCGGAGTGGTGGTTGCCGGTGGGCGCCTGAGGCTTGTAATCTCTGTAGCGATCAAGCTCGGGATATATAGTCACGGCCTGTGAACTCGATGGAATCTCGATCCTATGCGCAAGTCGAATTGAGGCTGGACTCTCGGTGTGTGTCCTGTCGCTCATATCCCCCGATACTAGTGACTGAGGAATTGAAGATGAGGAGTCCGACCGTGTTGAGACATTTCGCGGGCGCTGCTGTTGAGGAGCTGTATTTTGGGTCACTGCAGGTGACTTCCTCCGCAGAAAGTTTCTTGGCTGATTTGAGCTATCCTGGGATCGGCTTGAAGGGATGGAAGAGGCGCCAAAGGAACTGGCAGATGCCTTTCCCGATACATCGCTGGCATTGGAATTTCCCGTTCGAGCCTTGGACGCAAGTGTCTGTTTCCAAGCATAGCTTTGGGGCGGATCCGGTCGAGACGACGACGTCTGTGGTATCCTGCTCGTGGTTCGTGGCGGGTGTTCCGCGGCAGCTGCACGAGCAGACTCGGCTGCTTTGCGTGCCCTTCGGCTCAGAGAAGGCGGGAAGCCTTCAGATGTCGTCTCCATGACACCACCTGATCTCTTGGACTGCGCTGCCTCTCCAGCCATCTCATGACGCCGTGCATTGGCTCTCGCGGATGCCATGATGTTGAACCTTGATGCGGAGCCTTGATGCGAGAGGGAACTAATTCAATTAAACATTGTTCTGGCCCTGCCGCAGAATAGCTCGCTTGTCGCTTAATGTCTCTGTGGTGTTGGTCAGCACAAGGTTTTGCAATTTAAGCTAAATGTCACAGGCAAGCTGCCCTCATCTTTACACATACCATGTCCCCTGAATCATATCTCCCAAGACTCGGGCGATCAATTCGGCTCAAATACGTATATTAAGACGAGGAAGCTCAATAGGGTTTTGACAGTCTCGACTTCGTCGGCCTTTGGAAAAGTGCAAATCGGGCCGCACGGAGCAGACACTGGTGTGGGCAGGCGTCCACCACGATGGCACGAAAGCACAATTAAAAAGTAATATAAAGTTTTGAAGTCAAGAGGCCGAGGTTTGTGGGAAGGGAAGCACAAGTAGAAGAATCATCAACAAAACGATATCGGAATGGTGTGCTGGGGTGACATCCGGTGTGGTGGAGGGGAGACGGGGGGGTGTCGAAGCGGCAGGGTTGTCCGGAGCAGCTGGGGTGCGTGTAAGCTCGCTAAAGGTGATGGGGTGGCACCCTTGTGATGAAGCGGGACAGTTGGGCGTCTAAGTAATTAACAACAAGTCGATCTCGACTGCTCGAGTGCTCTGGTTGATGGATGCAATACGCAAAAATGCCGCTGCATCCAATGTTGACCCAGGACGAGGTCCACTGTGAATGACTCCTAAGCCTGTGAGCTGTTGCAAGCCGTGATGCGAATGTAGGAGTCCACAACGAGGTTCGAGTTGACTTCGTGAAGACGGTGGGATGGGAAAGGGGAGTTCAGTGGGATAGAGAGATCAAAAGAGACAAATATGCAAAGGGGAGGAAAGGGACGAGGAGGTATTTAGGAATGGTCCTTTTCCGTGACTGTGCAGGTTCACTGGCATCTGAGTGGACAATGGTGATAAGATTCATCCTTTCCCGGGAGCCAGGGTGCAAAAAACAAAAGAGCTGGGGAAGAGAGGCAGGGATTTATTCGAATGACTAGATCCCATGACTGATTCTCTGTCGGCATGTCGTCTTTTCTGCCTATGCAGGCCCAGAGAAATGCGGATAGGTGTACTATAATTGACATGGTGTGGCGTTAAACGCCTCGACTGGCGACCACACAATCCATCTGCCAACCGCATAGAGCCACTATAAAAACGGGTCCACTGCAGGCGTCGCGTTGACGATTCGAGAGGCAGCCGTGAATCCGTGACATGGTGCTGGTCCCGCTGCAGTGGTTCGGCGTAAGTAGGCAAGTATGTGTTGTACGTACAGAACTCCAAGTTTAGCACGGCATACGTGTAGCTCAGAGGGCTCCCTCACAGAAAGTGGCCCGATGGCAAAGCAGGGCGAGCAGCGTGGAAGCTGCCAAAGCCTGTTAAACCTGTCTTTTGATCCAACTCTTGGGGAAAGAGGCCCGTTCAGTAGGCCGCAGCGACCAGAGGATAGGGCGCACGATGGCCCGCACTCTACAGTAGGTCGCCCTGGTCTACCTGGGTACCCACTTCTGCACGCACTGCGCCATGCGCGTAATAAGTCGATAGGGACCCTTGAAGAGGCCCTGGATTGTGCATACGGTGAGGCCCTATTGCAGCACGCAGATTTTGCGGCATAATGCCATTGGGCAATGGGTGTTGGGGCATCCAGCGGGCAGCTTTGCCTCTCTCGGGCATGGCGAATGTGACCGGGAAAGGCATCCATATTATTGGAAGAAGGTGAAGGTTTTCATCCGAACTTGTCTCAAAACAGATTTTGACTTTTTTGGCCGGGTGCGAAGCTTGTGATTCCTATGACTGAACAGTCCTGTACCGTGGGTGTGCAGTCAGGCAGTCCACGGAAAATTCTCTCCATCCTTCGGATAGAGGCGGCCCTACAAGTCAAAAAGGCATCCGGCATTCCCCAGTTTCCTGCTAAAGTTTCCCAAGAAGGGACGTTGAACCCCAAACGGAGGGTGTTCAATCTGCATGTCTTAGACAAATGTCTCACTCTGTGCAAGCCGACTGGCCTTCAGGCCTCGCCTCCCCTCCCACACACACAACCTTGCTGTCGATCTTATCCTAAGCTCCAGGGTTACTTCCAGTCTCTCCATTCAAGATCCACACTCAAGCGCTGACCCGGGATTAAGAGAGCCCCACCGTCGCCACTACTGTACTGCGTACGCTGTGGTAGCGACCACGCGAGCCAGACGACCCCTCGCTACCCAGATACCGCGCTGCCTGGCTGGCTGAATTGCTGACTGACTGACAAGTAAGGTGTGTTGGTTACCCATGGACACTCGTGTGAGGACGAGGTTCACTGTGGTCGGCAATCCGACCGCATCCTTTTTTTCAAACTTGTCGCATCCCGACATCTCGGGACGACCCAATAGTTTAGCCCAAGCCGTTAAGATTAAAATGTTAAACTTCCTGGTGCGGCCTACCTACACCACCATTCTGCCCACAGACGTCGACACCAGACTAGGACAAGGTCCGCGGTTCCGGGACGACCAAAGACGGTGGTGGTCAGCGCGGCCCTTCCACACGAGTGCTCTAGCTATGGCTTGTCATGGATCTCCAGCACCATTTCAATCTCTTCATCCTAGGACCACGACACGAACTGCCACATGGTCGCTGCCCTGTCTGAAAGGTCGCCCTTGCTAAAGTCTTACAAAACCCACCAAGTATCGACTGACAACATCGCTTGTCGCGGCAGACCGTTCACAAACCTAAAAAGCACCGCATTTGCACATTTCACCACGCGCCATAAATTTCCACCTTTGGCCGACGGTAGCTGTCACAAAGTTGTCGGACATCGAGGCGTTGACGATATGGACATAAGACTTGACGCGCCGCTGCCCTCGTCACCGGAAACATGAACCGTTTCTACTCCTCCTCCGGAAAGGGGTGCCGGATACCACACGCTCAGGCGTCCTCGAGCCAAGGCCCGTATCCTATCGTGTATCGGCCGTCTGACTGGACAGTCTCGAGGAATTTCTCTCCAATCACAAAATTCAGAAGTCCTCGACACCCCTGAATTATGCCCGATCGGGCGACTTACATGACACACCCAAGTCATCCCCTGATGGCTGCATCGCCCACACAGGCAGACAGACCATCTTGTACTATTTAATCTGTAGCGATATCTTTGTTTGACACACTTTCTACCTGTTTAGCTATCAGATGAAGAAAAGTCTGACACCTCTAGTCTCCCAGTAGGTGTACCGAAGAGGGTCAAGCCTCAACCGCGGAAGCTTGGCACGCTGTCCCGGCACCCGTTGAGGGTGTCTAGCGGCACACACTACGTTGGACAGATCCAGACGACTGGGTCCTCGCGGGCCAAGGATGACGAACCGCTTACTCAATGTCCCAAGAAAGAAAGGTTTGTAGGACCTAGAGCCCACAGTCGGCTTATCGGCTTGGACCAAATAGGACATCGCAGAATATGCGCGATACGACCAAAATAGCAATCGAATCGCAGGCTCTGCATGTCGCGCTTGATGATCAGGACACTCCTATCCACTCGTCTTGCGCTCACCGTATGCGCGGCGGCTGTTGTATATTTGTACACATTGCTGAAGAAAATGGGACCTCAACAGCCCGATCGCCCTGTGCCTAGTGCGTAAGTGCTGGGACGGGTGGGGCCTGTCATTCGTAAAGTTACATGGTACCGTGTGAGAGAAACAGAAGCAGCTGAAAATCTGCATTCTCTATCGCATCGGGTCTCGCTGGCAGTGGCGTAACATGTGCGTTGGCGGTGGCATGCCCAGGAGTCAAGGGGTCGACTACCGACTAGTGAGTGATCAGTGGGTGATTATCCGCACTTGAGGCAGCCGAGCACAGTGACATCGAAACGGAGAAAAAAAAAAACTCATGAAAATTGGAGCCCAATATGCAGGTCCCAAGGCAGATCAGAGACATGGCGACGCCCCGTTACATGGCCTCTGCCGTCTGCGTGGACTTGCATATGAACCTAGAATCAAGCAAGCAGTTGTTTGCAGGGAAAATGCGCCTCAGGTTCGAGTTGGAAGGTGTGGCGAGTGCCTGCAAGCAAGTATTTTTTCCAACGGTGCTGCTCCGCCACACTTGAAATCTGTAAGCTATCTTGCTTGAGCCAACGAGACAACTTGAGGCTTGTGACGTGGCACAAGACAATAGGTACGGTATGGCCGCCTCTAAGGCGACCTCTCTTTTTAGCATCGTCACGTCCTGTCGTCATCCAAGCTGAAGCATCGCTTTCTCTCTCTCTCTCTCTCTCTCTTTCAAGGCATTCCGCGAATATCCCTCATCTCAAAGTAACTTGTACCCTTGTCGCCGTTTGTTGGATCGTAATCCACTCGTCCCGCGACCAGGGGAATGCAAAGTTCTGAATCCCAGTTCTTACTGGATTGCTGGAGCGCAAGCGCCGCGACAAGGACCACCCTGGAATAGCTGTGGGGGGGCTCTTCTCGAGGGTGGAAGAGTGGATTTCGACGGTCCCGAGGGTCGAGCATACATCGTTCCTGAAGCGACCACTCTGTGTAGAGGATTTGCAACACCACGTCCGCTCATACAACCGGTCCCATTCTGGCGAGATCAGCTCTTCAACATTCATTTGTAAAGCTGACAGAGCGGGACCCTCGCGTAAAATCCAATCCTCCTTTACCGCTCACCTTGCGATCACGAGGTCACATTCGGTGACGAATGCAATCCAAGTCCGCCTAGAGCGTCAAAACCGGCGCATTCGACCGCCAGGCTCCTCTGAGACAGTCTCCTTGTGCGTCCAAACATGTCTCGGCACCTTCTGCTGGACGAACAAGGACTACAAAACCCTTGAGCGGTGACCAGTCATCAACGTGACGGCGTGGTCAGGTGTCGTATAGTTTCGACATTGATAGTCCTAGCAACGTCCATGTCCAAGGGGCCGAGGCCCGTAAGAAGTGGTCAAGTGACCGTTGATAGCAAGGGGCTTTGAGGAGGCGTGATTTGGCCAGGACGTTCCATCTTGTTTTGCTTTCGGCTGAACGCTGCCCAGTGCGATTCTAGGACAGTCTGCTTGGCTTCTGAGCGGCTGCGTGTTCTCCGAAAGCCCAAGGTTCTCACTGGACAATACTTTTATTGAAGTTGTTGACAAATTGCTCTGCGTAATTCTACCCCCTCCCCCCTTTTTTCTCTTTCTCTATCTAAATTTCCAGCCCACAGTACCTGAGTATCTTCCTCCAGTCCGCTCTCGTTCATTGCCCGCTATTGCGCCGAGTGGCTGCAGTAGACTTCTCCCACGCAGATCGCGTATCTGTGCTTGCTAGCCGAGCCCACATTCGCTCGGTGAGGACGACGCTTTCCCTGCCCCTACTAGTGTATCTAGTAAGCATGGAGTGTGACTCGCGATCGAATCCAATCTTTGTCTGACAGCGGCTGATCCAACGATCAAGGCGCGTCCCGCAGGTGGTGTGTGTTGATCATCTCTACCCGGCGTAGCCTATGGGAATTCACTGCTGCCTCCTCAAGCCATGGAAGCGATCCCAAGGCTCACAGGGTTCACAGGGTCCGACAGGGATGGCCTCTGGATCTTCTGACCGTGGTGTGTAGTTGGTCTAATGTGAAATACTATCCTCTTTCATCTGTCCCAAAGCGGAAAGAAAATAAGGATTCAAGAATTGCGAAGTTACGCACGAATGGCAATCACTACCGCTACACCCTCGTGAATCCTCCTCCCCTTTATTGGAGATGATGAATTGCCTTTTGCAGAAGCACCTATACACAGACCTATAGCAAGGTCCGGGACGCAGACAGTGGGTAGCATGTACCACGCAACTCGGTGTCATGCCCACCTTGGAGCTGATCAAGCTCCAACCCCGGCGCTTAACTTCCAACCCCCTCTCGATATTTGTAGGATTACCTGCACGTTCCTGTGTGATGAGGAGGTTGTCACCACATGAGAACTCGGTCAGCTGATCTAGAGCATGCTGTCTGCTGTCGAATTATCACCTCCATAGTCGTTTGGCTGTTGTATTGCCTAGGCCTGGTTTTCGACAGAAGCGTAAGAAGAGCCGCCCAGTGATTTTGCAAATCACGAGCCCATCGTGCGCACATGGTTGTCGTTGGAATTGGACGATACTGAAATGGTAGATCGTTCGTATGCTCCCGAGATCTCCCGGAATCATTCAACATGCCACGATATCACCAAGAACGGCTCGATGGCTCGAGTATTTGCTGTATCAAGTGCTTCTGTCGTGGTTGAAGTGATAGGAAATTCGTCAAGTCAAGTGGGGTCGTGTTGTAGTGGTGGAAAGTGCGATGAGTGCATACAGTGTTTTGCTTTTTCGAAGGAAAAATAAAGAAAGAATAGTTTTGTTCGGGTTGTTCCAGTTTTTTCTTCAATCAATCAACACGGAGCGTGCTATGTAAGGTATGCCGTAGTATAAGATTGCGTGCTAACTACTAGACTACAAGACGTACTCTGTACTACGAGGGTGGGTGGTGGAGACCTGACGGGCCAGCCAGGGTTAGGGCCTTCTCCCATGCCCTGGCCCCCCAATCCTCACCGTCACACGGCTCGCCTGCTCGTATCATCAAGCTTCAGACTCTCTGACACTCCAAAAAGACATATATGTGTAAGAAAGGCTGGAAAACCTTCTCAAAATGAAGTTAAAAAAGAAAAAAGGAATCTTCCCCACCGGGAATTGAACCCGGGTCCCAAGCGTGACAAGCTTGTATCCTAACCACTAGACTATGGAGAATGTTCTCGCATTTTCTGCGAGCATGCTGTAGTGTTCGTTGCGACAACTGTTGCTTACAAGTATATATACTAAATTGAAAACCCGAAACGTGAACGGCAACAGTACCACCTCCGTCACAAGTACTGGTCTCAAAAGGACGTTTAAAAGTCTTCTGGCTCACGCATTGCGTACAGTACTAATCCGGTACTTTGACACTTGTTTAATTGTCAGTCTTTTTGTTGTGGAGTGGTCACTCGACGAGTGACCCAGAGAATCGTGCGAAGATTCCCTCCAGTAATCATGTACCACGTTCCTTTTTCAGAATTCCGAGTAACCTCTATCGGCGGTTCCCTGTGCTTGTTATCATTATGTGTTGTGGACTTTGCCTTACAGAATGGTAAGCTGCTAGGACCCTCCTCTCACCCTTTCTCTCTTGATGAGAAAGCCACGGAGCGAAAGGAAATGCAATTGAACTGAACCCTCATAAATTACAAGCGTGTTCACAGGGCAGCATTTCGGCCCTTTATTCTCTTCCATCCCTCTGTTTTCTATTAACGGCGGCAAACTTACCATGGCTTTGTCGCAGGACGTCCAGATGGGGCTGTTGTGGGTTAAGAGTTACTGAACGTACAGACTACGGACACAGTTCTCGGCATAATATGCAAACACCTCTTATGTATGGATCGAGGCTGAAAGTGTCAATAAAAGAGTGGCTCTTTCAGAATTAATGCTCTCGGCCACGCCCAAAATCTCAGAAGAACTGTTAGGGTCAGAGGAATCATCATAGTCGAAGTGAGCCCTTGACCACAGAGATCAAGTTGCGCTGGGTAAAATGCGAAAACACATGATCTTCTGTAGGACGGGCTTTCAAGGATACATACCGGTTCAAGTGCAGTTCTCAAATAGCCTTTTTGGATCAACATCCCGTGAATTAGCCGCTCAAGGGTATCAATTGTTCCCAGAATCCTGACTATGATTGTCCCAATCATAGGGCCATGGGTTCGCAGATCACAGCCAATGGACTACTATCTCCCTCCTTCAGCAGCTCTACTCGAACTCACATTGATCTCGTGCAATGGCACAGCCCGCTGTTGAGAACACGGGAGTCAACGCTGGAATCTGGGAGCTGACTTGCAACAGTTAAGCACCCTCTTTGACCTGTTGTATTGCCAACTCCCAGTATTCCAGAAACTGAGTCCGACTTTTGCGGACAGCGTCGCACGCAGCCGCCGCCTTGCTTCTGTTACTTCCTGGTCGCGGTCTGATATCTTGTATTTGGGCCTCAGGCTCAAATGGCCATGCGCAAGCAGTCTCTCGCCAGCTCCACCACAGCGCACAGTCGTCAACCGCTGCTCGGAGCGGGCAGAAGTCAACATCGCTGGCTTGTCACGCCCAATTAAGTGCAAGTGGGCTCCCGTATATATGCGCAACCGTTTACAAAGGCTTGTCAAGAAAATTGCCGTAGCCGTGCTTCAAGAGAGAACTTCAAAATGGTCGCGACGGAACTGCACAAAGTCGCAGATATTCGAGCGGAACAACAGAGCGGAACAATCGAGCTCGAAGACAGGTTGTGGGTATGATCATTGCTTCTGACCGTGACCTGGTGTAATGCAGTCCTGAACGCCAATCCACCGTCCCTATGGAATCGCCGGTAGCATCGTTTTCGTAATCAGTCTAGTATACAAGCGCCCTGGAACAACATGTAAGGCGCTGCTGGCGCGAACAGGTTCGAACACCTTCTCAATGTCTCGACGTTTCGTTGCACAAGGCGTTACCAAAGGTACGCAACGAACCAGTGCAGGTAGGCCCGATTGACCGCAGTACCCGTGGACTTTGCCTCACCGGCTAGTGGCTTGCATCGTAAGTAATGATGCCGAATCTCTGAGCGCGCCTCTTCGCCTTGCTCATTTCGCCATCGTCGGACAGTATGCCTCGCGGTACCAAATCCTATTTGCCGCCGCCAAAGCGCGCAGCCCGACGCTCGGCCTTCGCCCTCTCCTCCGGGTCATCGAGGATGCTTTTCTGAGGCGCACCGCCTCCGCTAGCACCCTGTCTCTGAGCCCGGCCACCGTCGCCACCTGCGCGACCAGCTCTGCCCTTGTTGTTTTGATTTTGACGACCGCGTCCGCCATTCCGGGGATCCAAGCTCCGCCTCTTTTTATCGCCTTGGCCATCATCACCATCCCGGCCGCGCTTGGGACGGCGCTCAGGTAGAGCCTCGTCCAAACCCTTGGGGACGGCGCTGGCTTCGATACCAAAGCGCTGTGCGCGCTCCACCTTTTTGGACTCGTCAGAGTTCTCGTCAACCTGAATACCGAAGCGCAGAGCCCGCTCGGCGCGCTTCTTCTTCTCCTTCTCTAGGTCCGTGGCGCTGAGACCTGCAGCGAAGGAGGCAGTTTCAGCGGGCTTCTCGGTGTCGGTCTTGTTAGCAGCTTCATCACCGTTTTGGTTGGGCTCTGTGCCGGATGCCACTTCAGCCTGAGCCTCAGCGGCGGGAGCAGGGTTGGCGGATTCGGCCTTCGCGGGGGCGGGCGCCGGCGCAGCGGTGGCTGGTGTTTCCTTCTCAGCGGCGGCAGGAGCAGGGACCGCAGCAGGCGCTGGAGCTGGCTTCGAATCGTCGTTCGTGGTAGCGACAGGAGCAGTTTTAGTGTCGTCGTCGTCCCAGTCAATAACATCCTCAGCTTGGCCTGGTTCATCGGGTGTTTTGGTAAGCTTCTTGTCTTGGCAATAGAGTGTGAGAGACGCGCGACAGGACTACGGGTGATAGACGGCAACAGCAAAGGCGATGGCAACGATAGCGGAAAGAAGGGTCTTGACATACTTTTGTCGTGTTCCTGCAGGCGGGCGATCAGATCGGCTTTGTTGCCTGACTGAGGGAGGCTGCGCTCTGAGAGGAGCTTCTTGAGGTCCGGGACCTTGAGAGACGCATAGTCGGACATGTTTGTTAACGGTGTTTTAGGTGGTTGCTGTGGTGTGGCCGAAATTCGCAAAGCTTATGCGAAGAGCCAAAAGTAGTCGTAGTGGGATGTCGGAGTGTTGCGTGGTGGGAAAGTGTGTAACTAAACTTCATGTGTGTGTTGGAGGTCGGGCGCAAATAGATGCGAAAGAAGGCTGCAGTGAGTTGGAAAGGGAGCTGGAGCTTTCCAGCTTTCCAAGGTTGTTGCGCTCCAGGGGCAAGCGCGACCGTGCACTCGATAAAATGGTGAATAAACGTATTGCATAAATGTGGAAGACATCGCGCGGGCCGTATGCAATTATCCGCATGGAACTCAGCAACGGAGCGCAAGCCTCGTACGGGTAGCATCGCCACCTTAAATAAATTGCTAACGTCTGCTTTCCACACATCTTCGTTCACGCTTCTTCAAGTTATCCTTATGAGTTACTGATGGATTAAGGTTTGAGGGGAAGTGGTATACGTCTGCAGGCTCAATACCATTATTCTTTCTTGTTACCCCGTGTAGCTGGTGTAGCTGCTCGACCTTTCCCTCGCAACTCGAGTCCTGTCGACTCTACAGAATAACAGGTCCTCATTCATAGCCTGAGAATGGTCACGGATTGTACATTTCATACTGAATTATTATCATCCCCTAATTAACATTCAGTCTAAGACATAAATAAGACATAGCCAACAACTACTATAGTACTTGAATCTGCGAAGGTTCCGAGCATGATCAGTCAGCAGACCCGCCTGCCTATTCGGGCAGCTTAGCATCTCTATGCAACCTCTAATTGGTGGAAGTCTTCCTATGTCATCGAGGCCCAAGCCGCAGCTCCCTCAATGTGAATCCATGGTAAAGTACCTTGGTACTGTCCTCGATGTGGAGAGGAGCGGTATTCCTAGCGTGATGTCTTCGACATGCTCCTGCGTTATCTCCAATATCGGGAAGCGATCGAAAATATACACAATTGCGGAAGAATGGGCAGCTTCGTCGAAGACAAAGAGGCTGTCATTTTCTCGAGTTGAAATTTGGATGATGCCGCTGGCCAAGAAGGACTTACCTAGTAAGGTTGAAATGAGACACAGCAACAACGTTAGTCAAGAGACAACCTTGGAAGACAATGCTGCCGAGTTTCAATTTGGTGGTCACTCCCATGAGGCGCCCGCTCACGATGAGAATGCTTCCCTTCCAAGTCGACCGGAGTTGCCAAGGCTTCAGACTACCTTTTCAACGACAACCATCAGCTTGCGGCGAGGCGCCCTGGGTTGTACATCTCGGGACAGGGTACTGAATTGTGATGTATTGGGGGTTCCCAAGTCCGAAATTCAGGCAGAGATGGATCGGGACGTTGTCCAACGTACAGCGAGGTTGTTGAGTATTTTGCTAAGCCGCTACCCAGATGAGAGGATCTTTGACTTTGATCTGGACAGGCTCTCTCAACTGAATCGGAGTTGGATGTTTTCCTGCTTTTTGGCGATAGTGTCCTCACGCTTTTATTACTGACAATAGCAGGCGGTACTTCCCTTGTCCGTCCAGCCTGTCTTGTAGGGGCTCTCGTGCGAACTCGACCAGCTGGTTGCATAGTGACAAACCTGATGGGAGAGGGAGACCTTACCTCGCATCCCATAGTCCATCGGACGTTGTCACCGAAGAGGTAGTTGGGCCGGTCTACGCCAGTGGCAGCTCCCAACGCAAATACATCGTGCAGCTGAAGGACACAATTCGTCAGACGACAAAGACCACACCAAACTGGCCTTTCTCGCTGTCATCGGAGCTTCCCAGCAGATTATAAACTCGACAGGCGATTCACTTTCAGGCGGATTAATGCCTTCTACTAGATTCACATACGATTGAAGAGTCACTTAGGATTTCCGCACTCAGACTGCCCAGGTAAAGCTATTCATCAACTGGTCATCAACTTTATTCGGCAACGCTTTGAATCTTCACCAAGAAAGTGCTCATTGGAGCCGGCCTCCCACAGACAGATATTTCATCATGGAACGCACCAACAGAATAATATATGTCTATTAGGGCTCGATCAGAGCTGTGAGCGAGTCCTTGAAAGGACTCCGAAGCACCGTCCACCCTCCGCGACCCGTCGTGATGGAGATGCTTTGCCAAGATGAGTCAAAATTGTGTACCATGCCTGCGTCTATTGGTCAAAGAGGGACGGTAAGACCTGCTATCGTTCAGCGAACCGGCCTTCCAACACCGCAAAATTCGAGCATTGGCCATCAGGCTCTCGGTGCCTATATTGATTGTCTATGGGGACGCGGTGATTTCGCAAATTTTCCTTGTTTTTGAAAGCCGCCAGTAAAGTTGTGGGATACTGAATCCGTATCACAGCCTTGACTAGGCCCTCTTCTCATTTGGCTTGCATACGTTACCCACTGACCTTTTGCATAGAGTCGGACACCATGGGCTTGGCATCTCTGGATTTGCAAGGGTATCATAGGGAGATATAAAATCTAACAGCAATACGAAACTGGGGCACAGCTCAGGTGTTTTCCCTCCGTCTTCTCCTTCTCTCTGTTCCTGTTTTGGTAAGTGGGGGGGGGGAGCAACGAAGGGGTGTCATACCGAATCACATGTTCCACGGCCTAATCACTGATCCTGTCAAGCTGCTTGGGAGCCTGGGTAAGGTTTGCGAACCATTTCGGACCCGCTCTCGGTGGTGATTTTTAGCGCACAGACCCCGCCTACTAGGTACAGTGCATTTCAAATTCCAGTCCCGACATTCTCACAGCAATGCTGCTGAAAAGATTCCAAGACAAATCATCTGAAAACAGCCAACAACAGTCACCCACCCACCTCGTCGTCTGCCGACACCTCTCATGTCAATCTACAAGCTTGCCCTTTGATGGACATTCACTTCGGAGAATACTATTGTACTCAAACCATCCTGATTTGAACAGTTGACTAGCTGTTCCCGACAGTGACAGATGGGACACCAACTGTCGCTATCCTCTTTTCTCCCTTCCTCGGCCTCAGAATGACCTCGCCAACAACTAATCCCCCGAGGCGCCACGATCCTTTCAAGAGCCACCCAGCTTATACGACACTACACTCTGAAGTCACTATCTGGGACAGACTTTTACAGCCTGGCGTTCTTGTCTCCGTCCTCGTCCTTCTTTCCACCGTTGCTTATCAGCTTGCCCTCAACAGAGCGACTGCCCGAGGCCGACAATTGCCCACTTTCGCCGAGTTGCTGTGGGATACAATTGTCTACTTGGTCCCCGCCCGCGTCCTCTATGCCATCGACAGATGGGTCAACCCTCCCCTATTCCCGATCCCCATGCTTCAACCACCACCAGCCACTCACCAGGCAAAAAGCGACGTCCTGAGCCGGATTTTACGGACCGATCAACCGGGAAGCATAGTCGCCTCTATGTCCCAGGCCGGCAGACGCGCATATACAAAGACTTTCTCATTCAAGGGTCGCTCGTGTCAACCTGCTGGACTTGGGAATTGGGATAACTCGTGCTTCCAGAACAGCGTCCTACAAGGCCTGGCCTCTCTCAAACACTTGCCGCCATACCTAGCCACCCTCACCAACCTAACACCCGCTCAGAATAATAGCACAGATGAGGACACAACCACCGCAAGTGCTCTGCGAGCCTTCATCGCTAAGCTCAACGATGCATCCAACAACGGGAAGACCCTTTTTACACCCGGCATACTCAAGAATATGAGCACTATTCAGCAGCAGGATGCGCAAGAGTACTTTTCGAGGCTGTTAGATCAGGTTGACAAGGACATCGAAAAAGGAGCGAAGGCCGCTTGTAAGCCACCTGGACTTGATGCGGACTTGGCCCGAGACGACTCTGTGGCCAGCCAACATAGTGATGATAGCGGATACCAGAGCTTGCCTATGCTGTCCAAAGCTGGTTCGGAGTTAGTGACGATCCGCAACCCGCTTGAAGGCCTTTCGGCTCAGCGCGTAGCTTGTACAGCTTGTGGTTACTCCGAAGGGCTGTCTATGATCCCTTTCAACTGTCTGACTTTAAACTTCGATGTCGGAGTTGGCGACTACGATGTATATCGACTTCTCGACAATTACGTGCAGCTTGAATCCATCCAGAGCGTCGACTGCGTCAAGTGCACTCTTCTCGAATACCGCAGGGGCTTGGAGCATATGGCAAAGGCTATCCCTGCGGCGGCAGAGAGGTTGCAGGCCGTTGAGCAGATGTTGGAAGAAGATGAGTTTGATGAAGAGGCTTTCAAAAAGCTCAAGATTCCAGATGCAAAGAAGGTCAGCTCGACCAAGACCAAGCAGGTTGCGATCGCCAGGCCTCCACCAAGTTTGGTCGTCCATATGAACCGCTCTGTTTTTGACCCGGTTACTTTCTCATCCTACAAGAACCTTGCGGCTGTTCGGTTTCCATCCTTACTGGATATCGGGGCCTGGTGCATTGGAAGCTCAGAGGGCGTTGATGTGCAAGCAGAAAGTGACATGGAGCACTGGGTTCTGGATCCTACTGCCTCGATGGTGGCAGGCGACGTACAGCCATCCAAAATATCCGGACCAATATACGAATTACGTGCGGTAGTCACGCACTACGGTCGGCACGAGAATGGTCACTACGTGTGCTATAGGAAGCATTCACGGAACACTGTACAGGCTGCGGATGTGCGGAAAGGAGATGGAGACAGCCCTCACCCACCAAACGTGGCAGCCGATGAAGTTTCAGACGATGTTGACAGCATTGACGGGGACCCCCAACCGGTCGATGCAATACAGGCAGCAACGGATACCGAAGAGCCGTATCGTGAGGACGCGGGGTCGCAATGGTGGCGCCTGAGTGATGAAACGGTCATCCAAGTCAGTGAGGAGGATGTTCTCGCGCAAGGAGGTGTCTTCATGCTGTTCTACGACTGTGTGGACCCCAACTCAGTCCTGATCACGCCTGATGCAATTCTCGAGGCCCAGAACCAGAGCTTGGCATCAAAACCTTTTCCAAGTGGCCGCAGTTCACCTTCACGATCCGAAGTATCAGTCGCGACTCTGTGCAATGCTCCTGCGGACCAGGAATACGATGATTCGCAAGTCAGCCTAGTAGCCATGTCAGAGGAGGAGCACAAACGCGGTGCGCATGATGGCTCTGCCAAAGTCTTAATCACTGAATTGTTGGAAAACGGGAAGCCGTTGTCGGAAGAGGAAGGACTCGTAGTGTCTGAAGCAAGAGCCACATGCACGGATAACAAACCCGATAGACAAGAAGGTGCTTTCGAGGTTTCGGTTAGTGAGCTCTCAGAGGACGAGAACGAATCTACGGCGGGCGATGTCCCGGTAGAAATAGCAGAAGAGTACGGGACCGCGGAGCAGGCGAATATCGACATTGCCGAGGTCAGCTCAGACACCATATCACGACGCAGCTCCGTGACTCTAGCCGCAGAAGACGACGGTGCCCCGTCGCTCATTTTTGGGGACAAAATGACTTTGGATAGTTCGGCAACACAGCCTGAAGATATCAGGGTTTGAATTCGGGATTTGGGATTGCGGTCGGGAAGATACACACCATGGATGGATTGCATAGCGTCGGCGTTTCGTGTGGCAAACCTGCATTAAGGTGCTAGTATTAAATAGTGAGTAGTAAGGCAAAGGCAGCAATGATATACCCAAGAATTCTGCATTTCTATGTTGCGAAGTGGCCTACCTGCTTCTATGCGAGACCTTTATTCGTGTGCGATCCATCTTCCGTTTAGGGCGCCGGTGTCAATGCGAGTATACGAGTGGGTGCCGGAGCTGCCGACTTGGCTTGTTAGGCTCAGGATGATGATGGACATGTTGATGAGTATTAGGGATGGGAAGTGAAGAAGTGATGACTTTGTTATATTTGCGTAAGCTTTCCCATGTCGCTCGGAGTGCCGTGATACATATAGTCTTTGTACTCCTGCCCAAATGTGAGTACCTAGCACGTACCGTGACGCCACAACACTGCATGCGCTCACTGCAGATGACAAGAGTCCCAGGAAGTATGACATGCTGCACAAGCCCTCCCATCAGAAGCAATGAATACTGCTTACATAGTCCACGGCGCGGCGCATCGTTCGGCACGGCACGCAGCGTTTGGCGCATACAAAAAAAAAAGAGGGGGGGGTGCGGCGGCGGAAATACTGTTGGTTGTCCGACGAGCACATGCATAAGATTTCTCAGAAAGGTGATAGTCCGAGAGCTATGCCATTAAAGGGTAAATTGGCGACCACCTACATACATGTATGTATGTATTGCTGTATATATGTATATTGATCCTATTCTCAACGTACACAGACGAACACCTATAACAAATCGCGCCAACCCAATGCAAGCACGTCGCTACGCCAGACCTTATAGCTGTCTAGATCCACCGCTAATTTCTCGAGTCTCTCTATACTCTAGCTGTTGTCCTTCCCTCTTTGTTCTTATTCTAAACTGTTCCTACTCTCCCGGGGGAGGGGATGGGTTCCATCCCGAGGTTCGAACTTCTCTTGAACAGCTCTCTGTTGTTTTTCTTCTCATCTTACAATTTAAGCACCGTAGGCCTTGAACTTGTCCTCGAGGGGCGTGAAATCCTTGGGCCCGGCCTCGCCAGTCTTGCCACCAAAGACCAGCATGGCGGACAGCTTCCAGTCGGCGGGGACCTTCCACTCGGCAGCAACGCGCTCGTCGACGAGGGGGTTGTAGTGCTGCAGGTTGGCGCCCAGACCCTCGGCCTCGAGAGCGGTCCAGACGGCGAACTGCAGCATGGCATTGGACTGGGTAGCCCAGGTGGGGAAACGGTCTGCGTAGATGGCGAACTTCTCCTGCATGCCGTTGACGACCTTTTGGTCTTCGTAGAAGAGGACCTATGAACGCGAGAAAGAAACAGGGTTAGTCATACTTGTGCAACACGTATAGACCACTTACTGAGACACTG
Organism: Gnomoniopsis sp. IMI 355080; assembly: GCA_027946555.1. NCBI lineage: Eukaryota > Fungi > Ascomycota > Sordariomycetes > Diaporthales > Gnomoniaceae > Gnomoniopsis > Gnomoniopsis sp. IMI 355080. Next base: position 40,521 of record JAPEVC010000175.1, on the reverse strand, counting down.
GTAGATGAAAGGAAGAAGGGAGAAAGAAAAGCAAAAAGAATAAAAATAAAAATACGTACGGTTCCAGCCGCGCCCTTGAACATGGCCATCTTGTTGGCGGTGCTCTCGAACTGGTCGGCGGGCACGATAGCCTTGAGGATCTCGGTGGTGATGTCCCACAGCTTCTCGTGGTCGGCGCCAAAGAGCACAACGACGCGGTTAGACTGGGAGTTGAAGGAGGAGGGGACTTGGTTCAGCAGCTCCTTAACAATCTCCTGGACGCGGGCCGGGGTGATGGTCAGGTCCTTGGAGAGAGGGTAGTAGGACCGGCGCGCAGTGGCGAGGTCGATGAGGGACTGAGCATTGACAGACATTTTGCAGGTGTTTGTAGTTGTGAAGAGTCGGTGATTCAGATGATGACGACGACGAGGATAGAGACGAATGCGAGAAGTGACCAACGATGTGAAGCTTGGGTTGTGGCTTTTGTATAGTAGAGGAAGAGGAGGGGGAGGGGTCGAAACCAGTTTCGCGAGAGGACGGGCTGCTTTATTCATGATTGTACGTGGACCCTGGGACGCTTGCGACATGCATTATTTATGGGTGACCAAGAGCTTACACTACCTCAGCAGACGGAGATAGCCAGAGTGGGAAAAAGTCCCAGATCGGAAGAGGGGGGTGTCGTTTTTGTACATAGTCTGGAAAAACAGACTCGGGTACCTTCTAGAAAAACCCCCTTCGACCCCTCCCCCCCATCCGCGCGCATATCTCCACCCTTCCTTCCATGTGCCAACCCTTCTTCTAGTTGCCGTCTTACTACTACAGTGGATGCTGCTTTGATTTCCAATTCTTTGTCAATTGCCTCAAATGCAGGAAGGCGCGTGGCATAAACGTGGTTGATGTGTAATCAAGTTGTTTGCGCACAAGCGTTTTTTAACAGCGATCTCCTCCCTTTAGTTGCGATCCAGGATGGCGATGGTGGGGTTGAAAACAGGTGGGAGCGCTTCTGATTCTACCTCGGAATGCGATAGTGGGGCACACAGGGATCTCCCTGGCTACAGACAATGCTTATATAACGATTGCAAATCCACTCCTGGACTTCTCGTCTTATCCTATGATGACTAAAAGCCATCCCATCCAAGACGAGAACATCACCAAGCTCTGACGAATTCGGATAGGCACACCGGCAGGACAACTTACCCACCTCTCTTATTTTGAATTAGGCTTCCTTGGGTCCAATATGCATAGTACCTGCTTACATTGTGCATTGAATCTGGTGTACCATTCTTTGCACTGTACTTTTCGACGCTTTCCAGTTAGTTCAACTCCCAGCTCGTCCATGATGCTGGCAGCGTAAAGGGAGACATCAGAGTGTATGTCTACTTGACTATTTGCGTGGGATACTTTTACTTTGCACTTGAGGTACTTGGCCGTAGAACCCAAAAATCGCTGGTTGTTTTATGTGGGATCGTTCATCATTGTGCACCCTAGACAGATAATTTACACCATCAGGCTGTGAAGAGTCCAATCCTCTCATGTAGAAGTACAAGGCCCTTTGTGGAAAATCAAAAGACCTCAAATGAACTCCCTTGAACGCCAACGACATGAAAAACATCCTGTCAAGTTCCTCTCCCTTTCCCGTGCCCTTTCTATGCCCCAAAAACCCATGACGCCCTTGCGTAATTCCTTTTGCTTGCTCCAGAGTCCGATGACTGAATGCTTGCCTTGCTGGCCTGCTTGCTTGCTTGCGCAATGCGTGTTCTTGTAGTTGCTTTTGTGTTTTGCCCAGCCGTAATAGGTCTCCATATCTGTGAAATGTTCGTTCGTCCGTCCATACTCTGACCGGGGTTCTTTGTGCTAGGGTCAGAGTCGGCATCGGACGTCTGACAAGCGAGCCCAAACGATATGCAGTCCCTTCGCGAGTATACCCCACACAAACCCATTTACCATGTCTCTGCAATATACTGGCCAACCTGCTTCTTCAGGTCCCAGTACTTCTTAGCCTCCTCTTCGCCCAGATTGCCCTTTTGCATCGCAACCTGGATGAGGGCCTCTTCCACACCCTCGCCCATGCCCTTGCTGCTACCGCACACAAAGACGCGCCCATCTACCGCGTTGATAACATACCACACCAGATCAGCCTGGTTAATGACTTCCTGCTGCACGTACCGGCCCTCACCGACACGACTCTCCACTACCCGCTTCACCTCGTCCTCGTGCACGCCCCATTCGCCGCTGTAGATCTCGTCCACAAGGGAGTCACGGATGCCTTGCAGCACCCACACCTTGTTGGCGCAGTTAGCGGTCTTGAGCCGTCGCTGCACGAAACCCCGGAATGGCGCGATGCCCACGCCAGCCCCGATCAGGAGCATGGGCCCGTCGCTCACAAACTCCTTGGCCAGCGGATTCGCCATCAGGCCCTTGAACATGGGGATGTAGACCTGCGGATCCTTCTCGCCGCGCTTCTCGGCTTCAATGAATTTCAGGGCCTGTCGCTGGAAGAATCCGGAGCCGATACCCGTTCGTGATCCCTTCTGCCAGTCCGTGGTCTCATGAACTGTGACGGCGATTTCGACCAGACGGTGCGTCTTGCCATCGCGAGTCAGGAAGGAGTCATGGGGGTCGTTGGAAAGTGAGTAAAATCGTGGCATCAGCGGCTGAAGAACGGTGAGAAGCAAGTCCAGTGGAGGCTTCGCGCTCGGGAAAGCATGCAGCAGCTGCGAGACGGAGACGTGAGGCCCGGTGCGGAAGTCGCAGAACACGCCTTGGCCATCTCCCGAGCACAAAAACATAAGAATCTTGCGCTCATTCTCATCGGTGGCATATTCGGCCAAAACGCGCAGCAGCTGCTTAGTGGGTGGATAGGACTGGATGTCGGAGCACCACATCAGAAGGTCACGACGCGTGGTGACCAGTTGGCGTGCCTGGTCGGCACCCCAGACGGTAGGCCAGCGTCCTTTGGTCGTCCGCAGCGTGACGGGCTTGTTGCGCAGGAATTTGGGAACCATCAGGAGGTCAAGGACGTCATCCACTTCCTCTTCGTCGTTGGGAGCCGAGACGCCAATGGCACCACCGACCTTGAAATCAACGCCCTCACTGTCCGGGTAGTTGGTGATGTCCAATTCAAAGTGGAAGGTTCTCTTCTCCGCGCCAAGTTTGGTCAACTCGCGCGCAGTGTTGAGACGAGCGGGAAAGACGTGGTACGGAGGGTGTGGCTGGACAAAGCTGGGAGGCTGTTTGGAGGTGTCGAGGTCTTGGACAGACATCTGCTGCAGGGTCTTCTGTGTGCTCTGCAACAGGCTGTCTGTATCTGCTGTGCTGCCGTGGGATGTTGCAGACAAGGCAGGGGAAGGGAGGTCGGAAGGTCGTCGCAGGGGTTCCAGGAAGGCTGTCTGCTCTGGGAGATTCAAGACATTGGTCAAGGTCGTAGGGATTTCGTCGATTCTCAGGCAGAGGGACCTGAAGGCATTGTTGTCTGGGTGTTGGACCTTTTCGTACTCGACACCCTGCTTGGTAGCTCCCACACTCAGACAGCAGCCTCCTCCACAGCACCTTGCAGCAAGCTGGGCAGTGGACTCGCCGGTGATGCGCTGAACATCCTCTGCATTCTGGGCAATTAGGCGGGTCGAGGCGCGGCGGCGGCGCACCTCGGTAGGGATGGACTCAGATCCGTCAATGTCTTGGTCGTCGCCTGTTTGTTCGGAAAAGGTAAGGGAAGGGGCCGTAGCGTTGGAGGGAGTATACTGGGGCTCCTCGGGTGCGCAGCACTGGTCCGATTTGGTGCTGACCCTGCGGGTCTGGGTGATTGGAGACAGCGAGTCCATGGTTTTCTGGGTTGATGCTGATGCCAATGTTGAAGATGTTGAAAGGTGGCGGATCTTTGTTGTGTGTAGTAGGGTGTGTCTGGAAGAAGAGAAAGACCTCCGAGAACGGTTGAGCGGTGAAGCGAGTAGTTGGGATTGAAAGAGTGGCAGTAGATTTGAAGGTGAAGGCGAAGGTGGACGAAACAATGTCTTCAGCAACCCAAACCTAAAGTGCTGGTGGCATAACCGCGTTCTGGGGTAAATATTTTCAAGTAGGGGATCAGATAGCCGAGCCACGGTTAGAGACTAGGACGGGGATGGTGATCTGACTCGAGGGACGGACTGGAGAAGCACTCGTTGGTATGGGAAAGTAGTAATAGTATGGAATATATCTTCTTGTGGACAGGACGCGCGCTAAAAGAAGGAGGTCGTAACATGGAGAAGACGTGCTTGGTCAGACTTCATGATATTGATGATGAATGCATTCGGCAGCCGTGGCCAGCCGTGGCATCATAGTAATAGCGCATGGCCGTGTTCTTGTTTGATCAGATAATAACCAGCCCTGCAGGGCAGATGACATACTGTGCAGCGATGATCCATACTGCGAGCGCATTGCCCAATCAAAGCCGCGCGCGGCAACACTCACCATACTGTACGAGGAACTGTCCAGATGCTTGCAGACAGGGCCGATACTCGGAACATGTGGGCGGACACGGCAGGAGGAGCTCAGCCTGCAGCCTCTTCCACTTTTAGACTTATCACTGCCAGGACTGCATAGTACTACGCCCGTCCTCCTGGTAATTCCGGAGCTGGCCGTTCGACAGGTCCACTATATTGTTATGGTACGGTACGTTGCGTGTGAGCCCTCGTGTCCATTCAGGGCGGAGTTTCTGCCCAAACAAGACAAGAGAGACGATACCTAGGTAGGTAATTAGAGTGCTGACCACCGCATGCGTAATAAGGTAGTGCATACTACCTATGTACACAAACAGGTCAAAACAGGACCAATCGAACCGGTCAGACTTCCGGTCTCCGAAGACTGGATGGCGTAAAACTGAGGTCAGTTTGCCAGGGCATGGCATTGGCCTGACGGGAATAACAGCCATTCCGGTCTGCACTTTACCAATTAACTTTTTTCCCCAACTTTATCAGATCGAGGGTTGACCGCCGCCGGGCAATGACGAGACAAATGGCGCCATCTGATAACTTTTCCCCTGTTCTGATCGCCCCCGGGAAATTAGCACACTCCGACGAGGCCCGGTCGGTCAAGACTCTCATCAGCCATACTTTGTGTGTTTGTATGGTAAACAAAACTTTAACTACCTGGGTATACATAGTATACCAAGAAACCCCCTTTTCTATACTATGGTATATGCAAGCACTTGCATGCCCAGCGTTGCAACGGGGAGGATACCCTGGTGCTAGAGTGCGTGGCCCACAGGGTGCCACAGGGTGCCGGGGAAATGTCTTGCCCTGTTCAGCCTGTCTCCTCCCTTCTTCAGCTCTGTGATCCACTCCCCGCCCGCAGAGATGGGAGAAGAAGGCCCGGGGAAGAGTGCAACGTTTGCCACGCTACACACAAATGAGAGGGGCGCGCCTAGTCTTGCCCTTCGCATGGTATAACACGTTACGCATCCTATATGTCAGTCCTTATACAACCAGGGAACACAGTGTGTGAGGACAGTCCGGAAACTTCTTCCGTCGCCCCTTTTCACCCGACATCGGATCCGTGGTATGCTTTTGTTTCACCAGCATCCACACGTGCTTGTAATTGTATTGCTTCACTCGCTCGGCCAGCTGATGATCTGATAAGATTGTTGAGGCTCCCCTCACCTCCCCTTCCTCAACGCCAAGAAAAGCAATGATATTATGCCTCGTCTGGCCATTGTGGGGATGTATTGTACTACAAGTAAATGTACTGTGTAATTTGCAGGACCTCCCCAAAACCTTATTATTAGCATCGCGTCCGACAAACAATCCGACCGCATGCTCCCAAAGCTTCCATGTCCGCCGTGTCATCTGCTCGCTCCGCGAAGCGGTGAGTACCTAGTCAGCAGTCAGCAGCCTCTGGCGTGTTGCTTGGCATCATACAGCCTGAAGTTCCCGCACCTGTCAAGCTTGTGCCTCAACGAGGGTTGAACCTCGAAATGATACCCTTCGTTTCGGGAGCCAGGCAGTCCTCGCTTCACCGGTGTACTTTTGCCGCGCGAGCGGCCGAGACGGACGGCGTGTGTTGTTTGACTTCGGGTCGTCGATGGCGCTCCCTGCGAGCTGCTAATCAGAAGTCGGCATCCACCCTACTCGTAGTAAATTCTCTAGGCATCTGGCCAACGGGACACCTGGCTCGTGGGAAGGGTTCAGAAAGTCAGCTGCCTTCAGACCACACTGCTATCGCTCATCGCCGCTGCCTGTACGGGGCGAGTCATCATCGGAGTGCGTGGCGGCCCGGAGGATCCTGTTCTGTAAGTCCATCGTGAACTTGCAAGTGCGTTCGCTCTCAGGTATATTCATCCTGTTCCATTTTCGACTGGCTGCTGGTATCTACATCACTGTTACCATGGTAATGACGTCTGATATCGCTGTCTTTGTCGTCCGGTCGTTACATGTGACGGCTGGCTGGATTTCGTCTTGTACAACAGGTCGATCCATGAGCCTTTTCTAGGACTGTTAAGACCACTGCGAAATACTGTGAGGGCGAGGTTTGCCACTCTATCACTGGTCGGTCCGCTGTGGACTCACTCGCTGGATGCTCCTTGGTGTATGCTGATGAGCGAGTCCATCCAAGCGGCCGATCTCATTCAAGCTCTTGAAGCACACCATTGAACAAGAAAGGTCTGATGATATGTTAAGATGAGCTCGACGCCGATACTTGAGCGGCTATCTCATTGTTCGTGAGGGCTTGGCATATCGGGACGTGTTGATTCATGATGAATCCTGAGGCAGCACCTAGCTGCATGTTGAAATGTGAAAGCTCCCACGCCGCTTGTCCCATCATCGCAGGTACCTTCCAAGTGAGCGGGCTGTGCAATTATTCAGACCGGTAGCAGATGGTGCGGTGGCATTTTCAGATTCACAGATTGGGAGGTTGTCGAGTTGACTCTGCTTAGACTGCCCTTCGTAAGATGATATTGCGATTCAGGAACTACCAACTTCAACTAAAAAGTCAAACGGTGACCGTGCCGCAAACCTTTATGGGCATGGTAAATGCTTTAGAAGACAAGGAGGAACAACGAGCAACGACAAGGTCTCGTATTATCTGGGATGCTTCGTGAGATCTACTCTATCTTGTGTCTACCTTCTCGAGATTTTTGATGAGGAGGTAAGGAAACTGCCACTTTTCGAAGATGTTGCAAATCTACACATAACGTATGGGAATGAAGTACTGGACGAAAGGCTAAGACGATGAGATCACGATCCTTCTGACAGGCGGGCCGGGCTTGCGAGCGAAGAACTGCGGTTGCCTCAAGGCCACTCAGGTCTTGAACCTTCAAATACCGACATTGCATCTAGTCATGAACCACTTCAGAGATTTGATTTTAGCCACTAATCATGTGGGTATGTATGTGCATATACAATTGCCTGACCATGTCTGTATTTGGAATGAGCATCCGTTACCTACCTTACTATAACAAGCCACCAGGCAAATAGACCTTGGGGCCCGTCCCATGTCATCATCTTCGACAATTAACCCAGCTTAGTAGAACGATGAGAACTTCGCTCTCGCCTTTGCCTCAGAGTTGAGCGAGCATGTCACTCCAAGCAACTTGCCAAGCGACGTCCCATCTACCATCAAGCAATACGTGTGCTATTCCCGTTCCATTCGTTCCCGCGCGGACCGACCGCGTCAAAGCCTAGATAGGGAAGGCTGAAAGAATGCCATGAATGTACCTTCGGCTCAAGCCAGTTCCTGTCCCAAATATAAGCACAAATGAACACATGCGCACATGTTGTCGGGTGACACCGTCCGACTCTACATCAGTACTCGCAATATCTCGGCTGGTGGGGGCAAATTCCAAACCGGGAGAATTCCTTCTGCAATGGCGGCAAGCGAATAAAAATTGCGGATAAAGTTCCCATGTTGTTGAACTCCAGATCGTCTGGGACGAACGCCTGTCGAAAAGACCCGTCGTCCGCAATCCTTCCGGTTTCGACGTTTGGACGCCCAGCAGTAGATCTCGCTGCGTTCGTTCGTGTGCGCCACTCGAACGGCATGGATGCATCTCGATCCCGCATCAAGTACCGAGAAAAGGGCAGGCTGACAGCTGTTAAAAGACATCACACAAAACATTTGTTTATCCCATATGAATTAGTGGTACGAGCACATAGTAAAAGGAGCATTGAGTCACAAACTCCCGCTCCCGGCTCCGGCGCTCCGAACATCCATGGTGGGATGAAACGGGCTGGACGGATTTTCCGGCTCGTTGTTCTATAGTTGGATTGCAACATTAGTATATGGAAAATGCATGCTCATGCGGAGATCTAATGACTGTCCGTCTACTCTTTGTGTGCACGAAGTACGGAAAATGCTAACCAAGGATGGCGTTTTGTATCGCAGTTCGATCTTGGTTCAAGGTACATGCATACTGCAGATTCATTCAGGTCCAGGAACATACCTAGATACACATAACTAGATACACAATCCTATGCATAGTAAGAGGGTTTATTTTCAATAAGCTTTCGCCTAGGGATGGCCAAGCTGGTGGATCCAGGAAACGAACAAAAGTTTGGGAGCTGCCCGGCATCCGTCCCGACGGTCCATGGCGTTTGGTCGGTGTCTGTCACGGCTTACCCGATGAGGCCAAGGGCTCTCCCCAGGCTACAGACGACAATATCTAATTTTGTCCTGTGCATTTTTAGAATGTGAAGGCCATGGGGAACCGGCTTATTCTCGGGTCATGGAGTGTTAGCCATTCCCGAGGTCAATGCCTCCCGTTGAATGAAACTTGGTACTCCCTTATTTGGATGACGTTTCCGTTCTTCAGTAGGGCTGAAGTCGTAGGGCAAAGCGTCGACACCCACCTTGTCAAATCATGTATACCGAGTGAGCCATGGAAGCTCGACGTAGTAAGCACCTCGTGAGACCATCAGGACAAGACGAGAGGTGTGCGTAGTATGTAGACGTTGACAGTGTTACTCTTAAATGTTACCTTGCAGCCATTCAGGTTGTATGAACAGGTTCGTGATGACCTGACAAGCTTTGAAAACGTACTCCGATAAAGTTAATGTTACGGTGCGGTTGAACCTGCCCATTGGGCCCCACGGGGCTCGAATTAGGAAACGATCTGTATAGTACAGGTGACAAGGGTCTGGAGATCGCCACGCGGTTCGTAGCGGAATGTCAAGGGTTCATCCATACCGTCCGATGAGAAGCTTGGCGGGAGCATGTTCTATAGTCTGCGACTGCGTCTGTTTTGGATAGTCATGTGCAGAGTCACCAATAGTGACGGACGACATAGCGTAGTCACAAAATACACAGAGGCTCTTTCTGGGATGCCCGGCCGTTGTTGTAGATGCAAACGATCTTAAGCTCGTTGAGTGAGACTGGAGCAGAGACCGGACTACCGGCTTAGAGTTGAGCTTAGACGTGAATATGCATTTGCTTGCTGTGTTGCTGGAGTAACGGCAGGCAATGTCAATGTGATATTACTTTGTGACAAGATTACGCGAGTCTAGAGTTCCGGAAAGTGCCCGTCCGATCGGCTGTATATCTTCGCCAGAGCAGATGGGACGAAAACGTCTAACTGCCCCCACCTGGAACCATTGTGAAGGCGCCTCGATGTTTCTGGATTCCGCCCCTTTTCCCGTCGGAATGAATTTAATAGCAAGACGACCGCAATGTCAAGCACATCGAGAGTTTGAGAAAATAAAGAAGAAGAAAAATAAAATTTTGATACTCGAGACTGCATGTTCCTGTTGCAGCCAGACGGAGGATGTGTTCTCCATGCGAGTGTTGTTGGCTTCTCTAGCTAGGACTGCTACAGATGCAGGTTGGCAAGGGTCCTTGGCTGTCAGATAGAGACGCGGCTCTGCGTAATAGTGTCTAGTGCTTGACATGGCGTAAGGAAATAACAGATGAGGCTCTATTCTTAACAGCCCGGCTAATCTGAGGCCCAAGCGAACATCTTTGAGGCGCGGCTACAGTTGATCCCGACTCCTTCTTTGGGCTGGCACTGTTTCAGACTGCGCCAACAAATCACAACCCACCCTCGTGAACTGCAGCGACGACGTCTGTCCGGTACAACGGTCACAACTGGTCCCCGTTCTGTGACAAGATGGAACGGGCCCCTCTACCAACCGGCCTGGTTCGGCCAGATCGGGTTACCAGGGAGCCAAACGGTAGTCCTGTAGCTCTTGCAGACGCAGGGCAGAGTACTGGGGCGACAGGGCACACGACACCGGATGAGGCAGACGCACTGCTCGTTTTGGCCGTGATCACCAAAACAACACCATGAAGCACTGCCAAGCGTCCGGCACCAACACGGCTCATGGGTCCTCCTGTGTCATCGCTCTTCTATGCAATATGGGACTTACGGGGTAGAGCACACGATAGAAAACAACAGCCTGGGCTCGTGGAGACAGGTAGTGTAGCAGTCCACTGCATTTTCAACCGCGCGCCCCTTTGGCTGATGTCCGCCTGGTTTCGTTTCCCGCCTTTTTCGTCCGTCGTCTTTAACCTTCCCATCGTGTCTGCTGTTAAGCTTGGCTGGTCTTTCCTTTCCAAGCTTATCCCAAAACCTGGATACGCCGTTACGAACGCCTGTTCACGACAGCTTTCCCATTTCCCCATCGTTCCCGGCCTCGTGGCAACGTAATGTCTGAGACTTAAACACACGGCTCGCGGATCGGAACTACCCTTGGCTTTCATGCTGAAGAATTGGGATTTCCTAAAAGACAAAGCTCCTGTATCGTCTCCTTTCCCTGTGGACTGACTGTTGAGGCCAATTTGGGAACGACTTCGAGCTCATCCGCCACCGGAAGCCACGCCTCTTCGTCCCTTCTCTCGGTCCGACCTCATAATACACAAGCCCTTGTTTGTCCCGCCTTGTTCTTGTTCTAAAAGAGGGACTATAGATGGCCGCTGCTTTGGAACATATTCACCCGGCCTGTCTTTCCTGTGCCAGTCAACTATTCTCGTTGGCCTTGACCATAACATAACCCTTTTTCCCTCTCTATCTCAGACTATCCCACGAGTACATCCCCTATGACACCGACTTGAGTCAAGATCCCATTTTCCACCACACTCCGAGACATTCTATATCCTCCTAGTTATTGGTCATGTGCCGATCGCCGAGCTATTCGAGTCCGATCGCAGTTGCGCAGCCGTCGACGCTCACGTGCTGCCCCGTCGCGCCGATGCCAAACACGTCAATCTCAACATTGGGGAGATATATCAGGATGGACTCCACATCCCTCGACTTCGTACAGACCGCACCGGTGGTTGTGCGAGGCCAACATCTCAGCTACTATGCCACCATCGGCGTGATCTTACTAGCAGCTTGGATATTCCAGTCCTTACAGGCGAGCAAGGCGAGTAAAGTGAAGGTGCCATTCTACAAGGCGTCCATCATAAAATGGTATTTCAGCGCTGAGACATTGGTCCGCGATTCATATATCAAGGTACGACCCTCGTCTGTGGGTGGGATCGATCTTGGTTCATTTGCTTACGCGAAGTCTAGTTTTACGACCAGGTCTATCAAATCAAGGCGACGGAGGGTATACAGGTGTTGATACCAGCAAAGTTCATTGGCGAGCTAAAGGCCCTGCCCGAAGAAGTTCTCAGCGCAACGGAGGCCGTTAGTGAGGTCAGCAACCCCCATGAGAGATACTTGCTGGCTGTGAAGCAGATCATCTGTACTAACACTGCAACAGGCGTTGATGAGCCAATACACAAAATTTTGTCCTGAACGTCACCAGGATCTCTTGACAACCCTCGTCCGAACAAGGCTAACTCAGAACCTCGCCCGTCTCATCCCTCAATTGAAGGAAGAGGTCGAGTACATAACCGCGACCGAGTTTCCCGAATGCAAAGAATGGACACCCGTCAAGTTCCAGCCATTTTCTCTGCGGTGCATTGCTCGCACATCCGGGCGGGCCTTCGTAGGACCGTCGGTCTGCCGGAATGAGGCATGGATGGACACGTCGATCAACTTCGCAGTACACATTTTCCTGGCACTCGTTAAGCTCCAATTTTTCCCAGCATGGCTTCGTCCCATAGGGCAATACCTAGTCTCGGACCTCAGCAAGATTCGCCAGGACACGACAAACGCCAAGCAAATGCTCATTCCCATCATCGAGGAGCGCCTGCGCGACATGGAATGCCCCGGCTACGAGAAGTCCGACGATCTCATCCAGTGGCTCATCGACGCGCTACCAGAGGGTGAACGACGCGATTACCAAGCGCAAGCCGAGCTCCAGCTCATACTAAGCGCCGCAAGCATCCACACTACCAACAACCTGCTGGTGGACTGCATCTACGACCTGGCCGCGAATCCAGACGTCGCGGAGGAACTCCGACAGGAGGCGACCGCGGTACTCGAGACGGACCCCAGCGCCGGCTGGGCGCGCAAGGATTCGATGGCCAAGCTCAAGCGGCTTGACAGCTTCATGAAGGAGGTGCAGCGAGTGTCGGGTAATGTGACCTCGTTCATCCGCAAGGTACGCCAACCGATCGACCTCTCGGACGGCACGCACTTGCCCGCGGGCACGAAGCTCTTGGCGCCACAGTGTGGGATCAGCAATGATGAGCGGTACTATCCCGAGCCCGAACGGTTTGACGCGTTGCGTTTCTATAAGATGCGCCAGCGCAGCGACGAGGACGCGAATCGATACCAATTCACGAGCATCTCAGACACCAATATGAACTTTGGTGCAGGGAAGCACGCGTGTCCTGGGCGGTTTTTCGCCGGGAATGAGGTCAAGATGATACTAGCGTACTTCCTGATCAACTTCGATATGAAGCTAAAGGATGGGGAGAGCAGGCCGAAGGGCATGATGCTGATGATGAGCAAGACGCCAGATCCAAACGCCGAGATCATGTTCAGGAGACGAAATGGGAAGGAGGAATGAGCTGTCGAATACTTGCCTTACCTGTGTGAGCACGAGACTTTGCAACGGCCGTGGCTGGATTGGGCTCGATACTACATGATACCCGGAGCGAACGTGATACTACCCTAAATTTGGATGGGGAGCATATGGGGACTATGGAATGCAACAGCGAGCATATGTGGACAGGGGAATCTGATACCATTTCTTATGGAACCACCATCGAAGCACAGAAGCGATCTCAAACGATATAACGAGCGAGATGCAGAGTTCGACAACAGCCTGTAAGCTGTCCTGCTGTGTGTCCACCGGGGCAGGCCGGGGTCGGGCAAAGGAAAAAGGATGGGACAATTACTCGCACCATATATTGTGCACAACGGACCGGGGGCCTGGAGCTTACCTGTCAAGCCATGGAGACATCTACCGACACAAACGCCATACACCATACACCATACACTTAAAAAGATTGTACATATAGGTTTACATAGTGATGATTACGCGATGGGTATCAAGACCTAATCAGCATGTGAGTAATTGACTTTTCAGGGGCCAAGGCAATGGTTACCTACCTACCTACGAAGTCCTCTTCCGCAAATACTGCGTGTTGTGTACTCACTTGCCTCAGAGACTCGATGCTAACGAACCCTGAAGTTTCTTCCGCAGCTTGCACTCCAATATGCAAAAGGACTTTGATCGTGTGATGAACTTTTCCATAAGCCTTGCCTCTTTAAATATGCAAGAAGCACTCGCGAGTGATGATGTGTATCATCGGTATCTATCTACGCTATCTAATGTTGCTCTCGAGCCATGTGTTTTGTCTCGTTAGATTCGAGAAAAAGCATGCCCGGCAGCGTGGGGAAAAAATCAGTTTGTGCCTTAAGCAGCGCCCCTTGTGGCTCGCCTGCCCACCCGCCCAACTGGTATTTTCTTTGAAAATAATCTCTTGGTACTCTCGCCCTCCCAAAGTGTGGTGTCTCGAAGATCTGCGAATATGATTCCAACTGCCTTTTTCGCATCCGCTATTTGTGTATTGCGAGTTTGCGGCCGTCATCTTTTCGTTTCTTTCTCGTTTCTTTCTCGATTCCATTCGTTCGTGCCGCGTGTAGAACATTATATTCCCGGTCATGGTAATTCGCACCCTCTCTCATCTTTTTTGGCACTCAGCCGATGACTGATGCGAGATCGCGTTGTTTATTCTGGCAAGTATCGGCCTCAGTCGAATCCGGAAGGGAAGAGACTCGCAAGTACGACGACTAACAACGTCCCTCATACTCTGCCCGGGGGGCGCAGAAAATGATTACAGATGATTTGGCCCGTTCGAAATTGCAATTTCTACTGCCATGGTAATGTCTGAGGAACTCTTGGCGGCTCGAGGTAGTCACTGTCGTGTGTCGCCAATAGGTCGAGATGCAGTACCATCCTTAGATCGTATAGTGCGACTTCAGCGCTTCTCGATCGTCAGGAGGCAATTGGTTGATGAACTGGTCGAATTGAGGTATCATTTGCCGATAGACGTTAATGATCTGTATCAGCGGTCAGTCGATCTACACACTCCTGTAGGTGCTCAATTCTGTCTTGATTTTTTTTAAAGGACTTACCTTCTGGAAGAGCTCCTGCAAGTCACGATTGACATCACTTGGCAACCTAGTGTCGTATTGCGCAATACACTGGAAATACGACAACATACTCTTCTCCATCGCCGCGGGGTTTTGGCCCACAATCATGGTGAAGCCTTTGAGCGCACTAGCCTTCTCGTCCGTGGAGTCGAGCTCAACCATAGCGCTGAGGAACTCATCCGCGAATGTCGACAGTCGAGACGCAAGCAGATCAGAGTTCTCGAGTCCCAGGCGACCCAAAGCGATGGCCGCGTTTTCGTTCACACTGATCGGAACTGTCGGGTTGACCATGATCTGCACGAAGCGCTCCATTAAGTCATTCACGTAGGGGGCCATGCCCTTGCCGAACTGGGTGGCGATCTCTCCGGCGCTCCAGCAGGCATTGTTAACGACGCTGAAACAACCCTCTATGTCCTCGTCCACTACATTGTCGAAGTCAAGTTGTCGTAAAAGAATGGGGAATATGGACGGTAGATGATTTTGTAGCTGAGGGAATACGTATTTGGCGCAGTCACCGAGGAGGGCATATGCTGATTGTCGGACCTCGTCCGCCGGGTCCTCCATGCAAAGGTTCAGCAACTCAAAAAAGGCCGGATCTGCGTCCTTCACGAGAGCTTGAGCCTTTTCATCTTCGAGACATTGAATGATGGCGCTGAGGAGATCGATACTGGTAACGAGGAAGTCCTTATCAGGTTGCTCAAAGTTTTGGTTGGTCTTGGACGTTAATGTCTGTTCGAGATTCGTATGAATAATGGTGACACAACGGCGGAATATCGGTTGCGCATAGGGCGCGAAAGTGTCTCTCATGGCCATGGCGACATAGGAAAGGCACTCGAGAAGAGGAAAGACCTCGCGCGATTCGTCTGACACCTTCTGCCAGCGGTCGATTAGTGCCGGCATCAATTGACCAGAGTGTTCCGGCAGGGCCAAAACAGGGCCGACATTCTCTGCGAGTGTCTGTACACAGTCGTAAAGAATATACATGTTCTTGTCCTTGTACTTGGCAAAACACCTGATGTATTGCTGAAGGATGGGACCGGTGTACGGTTCGAGAACTTTGCCAGCCTTTTCCTCAAGATTGGCCATCGCGGACGCGCCGGCTTCCTGTACCTTCTTGTTCTTGTCAAGCATCTTGTGAAGAATACCCTCCATCATGGGAACAAAGTAGGCCTGGATTTGAGCCGGGTCCTTTAAATTGGCGGCCCACGACGAATAACGGCCTAGCGTCCAGCAGGTGATTTGTCTGACGACAGGCTCAGGATCATTCAACAGCGAGAGAAGGTACAGAACAAGTTCTGGTAGGTGAGGCGTAACCACCGTTATGCAGCCCTCCGCGACTGCACCAAGGGCGAGGACTGCGGCCTCTCGGCGCGGCCACTCTTCGTGCTTCAGATTTGTGGTTAGATACGGCAGGATGCATTCGAAGACAGGATCTCTGAAGTCGCGTGCAAATACGTCCAGTGCAGCCGCAGAGCATTTTCGTAGGGTCCATTTCTCGTCAGGATTCTCGTCTCCATCTTCATCGTCAAGTTCGTCAATCTCACCCTCCTCAAGATTATCGTCCATGTTTGCGAGCTTCTGGTACGCGTTGCCATTCTCTGCCGCATCGGCCGAGTTGTTGCCAGCCAATTTGCGCGCCGACTTTGATGCGGCAAATTGGGGCTTGATATCCTCGGCGCGATCGTCCTCTTCCTCATCGTCTGATGCGCCACCGAGCAGAGCAATATCCTCGCCACTGTAGACCATGGATTCCAGAAGGACAGGCATGATCTTCTGAATATAGGGATTCAAGGCCTGCCACAAGTTATCATGCTCACCGACGGCCAGCCAGAACTCGGCGGCCTCGCAAGCCAGCTCCTCGTCCTCGCTCTTCTGTTGCGTAATGATGTAGTCCACTAAGCCGGCGATGTGGGGCGTCAGCTTGTCGGGTCGGGTATCGACGAGCTGCACGAAGCATCTGCAAACTTGGCGTCGCACGTCATCGTCGGTATCGTTGGCCAGGATGAAGAGGTGCTGAAGGAGGTCGTCGATGCAGTTGAGCATGGCTTGGGTCTTGCGTGGAGCGAAAACGTTGATGGCTGTCAAAGCGTGGGCGCGCACTTTGGGCAGTGGGCTCTTGGTCGCCTCGATGAACTTGGGCAACAAATAGTTAAGAGGCCGCTGGCCATTCTGCTCGCGTTGCAATATCTTGAAGTTGTCTTCGCAAATCTTGGCCATGGCAGCCATAGCACCCTCCTGTCCTTCGGGGGAGACTTGGCCTGTCTCGTTTCCAATCATCTTTATCAACTCGGGCAGGAACTCGGGCCACCCATAAATACCAACCCTGCTGATGAGCTCGGTTGCGATGTTTCCTGCATAGCTACGGATCTGGAGCTTCTTGTCTTGTATGCCGAGAGGAACGGCCAACTTGATGAGAGCCAAAGAGGGATCGGGGATGTTCTTGAAATTGAATTTGACACTGTTCTTGAGCATGATGGCTGCGGCCGATCGGACAAGGGCATAGTCTTGTTCGGAGAAGTTGAGGCCATTGGGGGGGTTTGCGCTGGAGAAGATGTAGGCCAGGTAGTTGTTGAAGTCGGGGGACGATTTGGCTTGTGATAGCATCTTTGGGTTTTGGTCAGAAGAAACACTTCAGCAGCATTAGGGATGCTTATGCTTGTGATGTGGAGGGCAGCTCACCAGCTCGGCCTTTTTTTGGGCAGTCTGATCGAAGCCACTCAGGGAGTCCTTGAGGTAGACAGCCAGAGTCTGGAGAGACTCTGGAGAGGGTTGCCACGCCATGATGGAAAATGGGAGGTGGAAGATAGGAAATGGAAGGAAAGTGTTGGGAGTGCAGCAGGGCACCACCACCACAACAGCCAAGTAGTGTCAGTGGAGAGAGATCCAAGACTCAGGCTTAGGCGTTTGGCTGACAAGCTGTGGTAGATATCAGGTCGTGGGATGAAGTGTGGTGGAGAAAAGAAGGCTGCTTGGGAGGCGCGGCAGAACAGGTCGAGTGAGTGGGAGGTGCCTTTGGTTGCAGTGTGCAGTGCAAGACCCTCGAATGGTGGGGTCGTGCTTTTGAACAGGGGTCTCCAGAGCCTGCAACCCCTCTACGGAACTGGCCTAGAGCCCGCGGGCTGCTAAAGACTATAGCACTCTAGAGTTATAGCGACCTGTACTTAACAGCCTGTTCTATACTAAAAAAAAATGCTTCTGACACAATGTTTCACATATCTCTTTCACATACCGAGATTATTCAATGGAACATGGTGTTACGGTGTACAACAAGGAATCCGAGGTTGATATTCTATCAATAGTGGGACATAGCTTGGTTTGCGACTCGGTTGAGGGGACTGACGGAGCAGAGCAGGGTCCATCTGGCCAGGGATGGTGCAGTGCATGCACATAGTAGAATTTTGCTCTGGAGTCTACCTAGACTTGCCAGAAATTAATTGGTTCGACCTGTTCGAAAACTTTGAAAGGCTGTTGCTATTCATCAGGAGAAGCAGCAGTATTATCTATAGTACCACGCTGTAGCGGTGACCCCATCAACCATATTTACATACCTAGGCAAGTGACTTAAAGGTGCATGACACCCATTTGAAGGCGATCAGTATCAGAGGCCAGGTTGGACACCTCTTGTGATTGGTAAAATACTTCTCTAACTTGATACCAGCACAGGTGGCCGGGAATCTGAAGAAAACCTAGAGCCCCACAAAACAGTCTTCGTTGCATAACAAGGATTCTTACCTTGTACTCGATGGCCTCCCTTAGGAAGGCCTTCCTATTGTTGTCTGATGGCATGTCACATAGAATCCTATGGTTGGACCATGTGCCATTTTATGTTGCATTCCTATATGGGCCATTGAAAATACCGTCAGTGTTTTGTATCAACCGTAGAGTTTCAATATAACCCACACCGGAGCCCCACTAGCCCACCCCCATTCTCCTATCACACACTCACAAGGACTTACTAGCTTGAACGCCGCTACGCTAAATCGGTAGACCGGTAAACGGCCTTGTTGCTTCTTCGCTTCGACACCGACGGTGCTCCATAGAGGTAGTTGACGTGGGAGGAATCCAACAGCCATGCACAGTGACGCTGCACAAAGCGGGAGCGCCCAGGGAAGCAATCTATTCTTACTGCCGCCGTCTCTCAACGTTGAGCTTGGTTGACATTCATGCAGACTCGGTGGAACTCCCAGCATGTCATGTTGTGGCCAATTACACAGGATCCAGGTAGAAGTACGCGCACAACCTGGACATGGCAAAACAAGGGCAGGCCAAAACCAGGCAGTCTGTCCAGGCCAAGGGGCACGAAAGCCACAATCTTCGAGCCCGGAGCAACAGATGTGTTAGTTTGGCCTGTCCCGGCTGGACGGCTGCCAGAATCTTTGGACTCAGCCGAGAAGATCGCTTCGACGTGGCCAGGCACGGATTGATCTGAAGAAAATCATGCCAGGTCGCTGCTGTGTCCCCTCCACTCGTAGCGTCCAATTCTGTTTCTGCCAAAGCAAGCCCGAATAGGATGTCCGTCGCGGGCTTCTTGCGCAAACAAACGATGCTTCACGGGTGACTGTGTGCTTGTGCTTATGAAGTTCCATACCATGTGCTTCAGGCCCCATCAATCTGGTCGGAGTTCACATGATAACATAATAGTCGGGCCTACCAGGTCAAGTAGAAGAGCATAGATTTGCCAGAGATATGACTGAACTGTTGCGAATTCCAGTTTGAAATTGAGTCCGATTTGCACGTGTACCTTGATGGTCAATCAATCCAGCTTGACACAAAGTGCCCTTGAGACTGATATACTACACAATGCCTGGGTAGGAGCTTGGCCAGACTCGCTCTGCGCGCCCTTTTCTGCAGGCTTTGCAATTTCCGTCAAAAGGTTTGTGTAGCGCGGCCAATTGGGTCGACCTTCCGGCATCCTTGGTGATGGGCATTGACACTGTAGGTGTCTGCTCGCATATCCTCGCAGGCTTGCCGAGCGAGGTGTCACAGCCCGGTTCTGTCTCGCTCTCTCTCCTTTTCAGACAGAAGCGAAGACTTTTAGCGTGACGCTCGCCTTCCCTATGTGGCTTGCCCTATCCGGACAACGTCTCATCCTTGACGAAAGATGCCAAGCTTTCCTCTTCCTAAGTGCTGAACATGGACAGACAGGCTGCTCTCATCATGAGCTGTTCATCGTCATCTCAGCCACCCCGTTCGTGATTCCTAAGGAACTCTGCAGCTTCTCCGTAACCACGTCAACCACTTTCCGGAAAGCCTCCATCTCCTCCTCGACGGTACCACCAAGCCCGGCGCCCGAAAGACTCAGCGAGCTGCCCACATAGACAGGAAGACCCGTCTTCTTGGCAAAGAGACGTGCCAAGCGCGATGTGAGATCCACCGAGGACTCGACGCTGAACAGTGGCGTTGAGATTGGCTGTGTTGGGTTGAATTTCTAAAGAAACGGTCAGTGTGAGCATCATGACATGACGGGGCAAGGTGGCGTAACAAAGACTGCTTACATCGGGCAGAGCGTAAACGAAGGATCCCATGGCTGGCGGTGTTCCCACCTCCTCTGTCGCGGCGGTGGTTAAGAAGATCATGACAGACTTGGCTCGCACCGTCAAGTGGACGTAGATACGTGTGTCGAGAGACCGCGGCAGCGGAAATGAGAGTTGGAATGTCTTTGTTTGGGATGTCATATTTACGGCTCGGAGGATAGTGAGGTGGACTGGACTCTTGCCTGTAAGTGGAGTTGTCTGATTTTGTGAGGTGAGGTGTAGAGATGAGTGCAGGTGGTTTGCTGCCATTCACAAGCCCCAGGGATCTCCAGCGGAAGGTACTGTGGTGCGTGTGGACGCGCAGCTTGGGGCTCCAGCTGGACCCGCTTTTTCGGTTATGCAGCAAACCACTCGGCGCTGAATTTGGTGGCCAAGACTCACTCATCCATCTCTGCCATAGGAGAAACAACAAGCCTTGCATACACTCTCTTTATGATCTCCGTCTCTCTCTCCCTCTGTCATAAGGCAAAGATGAATCTTTGTAACTCCTAACCGAGTATGTATCGGTGATCAAGTCTGTCATCCTCATCACCTCCAGGAGCCCGTCCTGCGTATCCTCAACACCATTTCCCAGCAACGTTAGGGAGCCTGCAATACGAAAAGTAACTACCCAAAACTTCATAAACCAGGCTGGACACAATTATACTCGTTGAGAACCACATACTTACAGGTCTCACAGATTATCAAGCTAATCTAGGAAGCTTATGACCAGTCCACTCTTGAAGGCCGGAAATCTAGCCTGAATATCACTATCATACCTGGGTTTCCACCACCACCTAAACCTAGCTGTTTGATACTTCCTCAACTTGGGTGTATTGCCTTTGTGGGCTTGCAATTTCAGTGCCTTTGATCAGCCCGTAAGTCTTCTTCGTTGGCATTCTCATCAACGAGACTTTCTCTCCCAATGAAAATTTTCCATGACTCAATTGGGAAATAGCTGTTGCTCCAAGCCATCATCCTCACTCAGAGGACTATCTTCCCCGCGGGCGAAGACTTCCTCGACACGCTCTCTTTCCCCACGGCCTTATGCCTGCCAACTTATCATCCCCCAGAAAGATTTGCTGCCAATGAGAAGTCTTTCTCACCACTGAGAACTCTGTCTTCTTATAGAACATGACCAGTCCGAACCAAGAGAAGATGGATGGTCTTGATCAAATGGATGAAGGCGATTGGCAGGGCATTGACAAGACCACTGATGACCCTGAGGAGGCCAGAGTCATGTTCTGTGCTCTGGACTCGTTTCTGTCAGTACACTCTTCTTCTCATCCAATTTTGTTTCATACCCAGCCACCTACCCCATTCACACGACTTGTGCTCTCCTATAAAAGCCTCATCTGTACACGGCAAAGACTTCCCCGCGGGAATCGGTCTTTCTTGGGTCTGTTGATGTTGCAACGGAGAGCCATATTCGCTTCTTTTGGCCTGACTGCCCTTGACCTGCCCATTTCATGGCCTTCAGCTCCACACTAGTGCTGTGCTGAAAAAGGGAGAGCAGATACTGATAGACCAAAGCTTGCTTGACTTTACATTTGCTATGGTTTCCATGTATGCTTTTGTTCAAATTCTGACGACCGTTCGACAGGCAATATGGACGGGTGGCCCATTTCAACTGCACACATTTGCGCCGCCAGACCTTCTACGCCTTGCCTGAGGCTCATTGGAAGATGCTTGCTGCGCCACCATTCAATTACCTCGAGACTCTGGACAAGATCGACGACGCTATTGATTCCAATGCTAGACTCGCTCGGGATATCGTCAAATTTGGACTTAGAAGCTTCCAGGTTTACGAGAACACCGACGAGGGTCGCTTCCAGGTCATGCCTGAGC
This sequence comes from Gnomoniopsis sp. IMI 355080, assembly GCA_027946555.1. Taxonomy (NCBI): domain Eukaryota; kingdom Fungi; phylum Ascomycota; class Sordariomycetes; order Diaporthales; family Gnomoniaceae; genus Gnomoniopsis; species Gnomoniopsis sp. IMI 355080. The sequence goes on along the minus strand of JAPEVC010000175.1, from coordinate 18,723 downwards.
CCTGGGTTGGCGTCGCTAAGTATGGCGATATCGACAAGGCGAGGAGCACGCTCCGTCAATTCTACCGCGACTGGTCTGCCGAAGGCGCCGAGGAGCGCGAGGCCTGTTACGGCCCTGTCAAGCGTGCGCTGGCTAATGAGCGCGCAAACAAGCCCGAAGTCGAGCGCCTGAAGGTTCTAGTCCCTGGTGCTGGTTTGGGCCGTCTGGTGTTCGACCTGAGCCTAGAAGGATGTGCTGCGGAGGGAAATGAGATCTCTTACCACCAGCTTATCGCTTCATCCTACATTCTGAACTTCGCCGAATCCGCCGGTCAGCATACAATCCACCCCTGGATCCACACGTTCTCAAATCATACTACCCGCGAGCGCCACCTCCAGGGCTACAAGATACCTGATGTTCATCCGGGCACCGCAATGTCTGAGGCCCAGAGTACCGGTACGATGGATATGTGCGCAGCAGACTTCCTCTGCCTGTACAGCGACGACGAGCATGCAGACACCTATGATGCCGTTGTCACGGTGTTTTTCCTTGACACCGCACCCAACCTGATACGTTACCTCGAGACCATCTACTACGTGAGTGACCCTTTCTCTCATACGAACCTCCCTAATAAGTTGGCCGAGACGCAATACGAGGTGTCCTTGTGGGTAAAAGACTCGCTCCAGGGGCCCTTCACTTGGCATTGTTCTTGGGTATTCTTCAAACACCTCCAGAAAAAGAAGCAGTGAAATACAGCTTACTGAATCTGAAGGTCAAAGTGCCTCAAGCCCGGCGGCGTTCTCCTCAATTTCGGCCCACTGCTCTGGCATTTCGAGAACAATGCTCCTGGTAACCACGGCCACGACGACGACGGCGATGGCGAGCACGACGCCAGGAACTCGTCGGGTATCGCTGACCCTGGCAGCTTTGAGTTATCGGACGACGAGGTAATGGCGTTGGTGGCGAAGATTGGCTTCGTGGTCGAGAAGAAGGAAATGAATATCCCCGCGCCTTATATTCAGGACTCGGAGAGCATGCTGCAGACGGTCTATCAGGGTACCTTCTGGGTGGCGCGGAAGCCTGTAGTCACACCCTGAGGCCCAAGATAAAGATAGAACTAATTGGCAGATGGAAGAGCCGAAACAGAATCAAGACGAAGCATTGGATATACCTGAAGTCATAAAGACAAGGCGAGTGATTCAAAAACAAAGGCGGGGTTTATCGAAGTTGGTCTTGCGATTCTCCGGAGCAGACGCACATGACTTCGTCCAGCAGATGATCAGTCTCCGGTGTCGACACAACAATTCTCTGATTAGTTACCTACGGCGCTGATAAAACGGGGCTGGCGATTGGGCACTGGATGGAATGAATATGATAGGGAAACACGAGAAGAAAGGAGACGCGAAGTAGATCTAACTTGCCATTGGCGCGGATATTTTTCTTTGGCATGGCGTCCATCTTGACCTATTCCGGTATTGCGTTTGGGGCAAGGTGGATTTGGGATCTTCGTTGATGTAGCCAAATACCCTGGACAGTCTGAACGGTATTCTGATCCTGGATGCGAGGATGAGTGGAGCCGGTAGGTAGTTGGGTAGTCTGACATGCTGTAGAGATTAGCGTGAAGGGCTGGAAGGTCGCCATGTTTATTCTGACCCGACCCACACATGAAGGGCCATCGTGCGCTGTCAGTGAGGGAGCTGCTTCTTATGGTAAGGATTTGCTCCTAGATTGCTTTGACTGCATGGAAAGAGGCACTACACGAGTACGGGATACGAGAATATGGCAACCGAGGCCTTGGCATTCAACATGACAAATTTCCGGCCGTTTAACATAAGACTATATTGCAAAGGCCGTGACGCTGGAGCAATATATATTAGCAGTACATAGTTAGACGCTGTAGCTGTAAAACTCCGGTTCCAATTTTCGCAGCAGTGCAATTGTTTGTAAGCTGCGCCGATAAAAGAGCGCCGTAGTGGGATCATTTGCAGTGACCACCATCATGGCATTCCGGGCGAGACTCCTGCCGTTGCTACTAGCCACTGTCCTCCTCGGTCTGCCGTCCTCGTCTCTCTCGGCGGCAGTGGCACCAAAACGCTCTGTAGTCCATGAGAGACGCGACACAGACCAGCAATCACCATGGTCCAAACATGAGCGGATCTCACAAGACGAATCAATTGAGATGCGCATCGGCCTGAAGCAACCGAGTAATCTTCAAGCCCATAATGCGCTCATGGAGATATCCGATCCAGCATCTCCCAAATATGGACAGCACTGGTCGCCAGAGGAGGTGTTGGAGGCTTTTGTTCCCTCGGAGGAGACAGTGCAAGCTGCTATCGCCTGGGTTACATCGACGTTGGGTATTGACAGGAAGAAATTAACCCTTGGGCCCAGTAGAGGCTGGCTGAGCTTCCAATCGTCGATAGGCGAGGCTGAGGCACTGTTGAGTACCGAGTACTGGCTGTACGAGCACGAATCCCAGGAGTCGATGGCCGCCGGTGTGGATCATTATAGCGTGCCCGAGGATCTGGCAGAACATATCGACTTTGTCTTCCCAGGAGTGGTGCTGGGCGAACTCACACCAGACCTTGGCAGCAAGAGGAGAAAGAGAGCGAGTAGCGACCGGCGCCAGATTTCAGGCAATACTACATGCGCATCCCTCGTTACGCCAGCCTGCATCAAAGAGCTCTACGGATTGCCTACTGCAGACAAAGCCAACGCGAATAACTCACTGGGCATCTATGAGTCATCCTCGTGGTATCAGTACCAAGACTTGGATCTATTCTTCGACAACTACGCGCCCGACATTCCCCTGGGTTCGAGGCCGCGAAATCTGAGCATCGATCAGGCTGCCTGGTTCTACGATGACCCGGATGATCTATATACAACGTATGCCGCGGAAGCGGACCTTGACATCCAGGTTGCATGGCCTATCATTTACCCACAGAATATCACAGTCTTTCAGGTTGATGATGTGTACTACAACTTGTACAGCGCGTCCACATTAGGCTTGTTCAATACCTTTCTGGACGCGCTCGATGGTTCCTACTGCAACTCCTCGGCCTACGGAGAGACGGGCGACAACCCCGAATACGATCCTGTCTACCCGAACAACAAAACAGTGACTGCTGTTGGGGGAGGCACCTATGACCCTGGAACGTACAAGTTGCCGGAGATGTGTGGTGTGTACAGCCCAACAAATGTGATTTCCATGTCCTACTCTAGAGCAGAGACGACGTACACTGAGGCATACCAAAGGCGCCAATGCGATGAGTCAGCAGGACCCTTTCTCGAGTGCCAAACGATATGGCGTAGCTAATCTCATTGCCAGGTTCCTCAAATTTGGCCTCATGGGTGTCTCCATCGTGATCGCTGCAGGCGATACCGGCACTATAGATTCAGGAGCCTGCCACGGGAGCGACCTCGGCCCCTTCACTGTCCAAAGCCCCGCCAACTGCCCGTATGTGACAACTGTCGGAGCGACACAGCTTCTCGCCGACGGCACAGAGAGGGTAGTGCAGGGCGATGGTTGGGCGAGCGGCGGTGGGTTTTCGAGCTTCTACGCCGCCCCGAGCTACCAACAGGACGCAATAGGTGCTTACTTTGCCGACTACAATCCTACAAACTTGACCGGTCTCTTTAACGCATCTGGCCGGGGCGTGCCCGACCTAGCAGCCGTGGGGTTGAACATCGCAGTGGCCGAGAATGGAGAGTTGACTACGGAAGTTGGAACGAGTGCGGCAGCTCCACTGTTCGCAGCGATGCTCAACTTGGTGAATGAAGAAAGGTTGGCTGTTGGTAAAAGTACCGTCGGATTTGTGAATCCTGTGCTGTATGCTAACGCAAGTCGCATCTTTCGGGACATACAAGTGGGAGATAATGACATGTGCAACGGACTAGTGGAAGGTTTTGAGGCGGTGCCCGGCTGGGATCCTGTTTCTGGGCTGGGAACGCCGCAGTGGCAGGGTCTGAAAGAGGTCTTCCTAGCTCTGCCTTGAGAATATTGGCGCTGATGTAGTGGACGACGGGATGCGCTCAAGCCGCCATCAAGCTACCGTGTCACAGCTGCCCGGCGATGTGGACTGAAACAAGCCAACACTGTGATCTTGTGCTTTCGTATGCTATGGCACTCCTATGACTGACCACAGCCAAATCAGCATTTGCAGAGCTACATCCAAGGCTGAATAACACAGTTCTTGGAGACACCTTCGTTCATAGCACTAGCCCCCGTCCCTAGAAGGAAAAAAGAGTACTATCAGAGGCTGTCAAGTCGGTAGCTTCAAAGACGCCCGATGTGACCTCAGCAGACCCTTAAATTCGTCTTTTGTGCACAGGAACCCTAAGTCCGGCGATGTGATCGTTCTGCGACACCCGCCCAGTGGGAGCTTAGCGTGAGTTGCTTGTTCGCCATTCCGTTCTCAACTCGTTCGACATTTTCGAGAAAGTAACCTGTAGGCACACGAAAGCTCGCATGTTGGTCAATTACAAATTGACATCATCAACCGGACTGGATTCAACATTCAATCCCTAGCTGTAGTCTCCTTGAATCCTCTGATCGAAGCTGATCTTGCAGTCCGGGCCGAATAGCACTTTTGTTCCCTCTCTCCAACGGTAGAAATTGCGATGGGCCCATGTCGCCAACATCAAGAGTAACTTCAATAAGTCAAAACGGAGGCAGTTGCGTCTATGCTGTACTCTCATCAGTGCCAGGACAGGGCATAGTCCAGTAGACGCGGTGAGATCCAGCGCCGGTCTGCAACCACCCGATCCAGCCCAGAGTCATGGACGGCTCAATCAGCATCGCCCTTTTGGTGGACTTCGGTGTATGTGACCAAAGAGCAAGGCTGCCCCGAGCGTCCTTTCGTAACCTCAGCTTGAACAGTCCATGCTCTCTCACAGAGCAAGAGCCACAGCGCTGCACGGCCAGACCAAATGGTCACAGAATACTCCAGGTCGATATTATTTTTGGTCCACAAACTCAGCGCGTTCCCCGGGTAGATCAGACAACAACCGGCGAGTCAAGGTCGTACGAGAGTGGTGACGATATTGGCGAAGTCGATCTCATTGTCACTTCTCGACAAGAAGCGCCTCGTATGCCGCATAGGCTATGACGAGGAGGCGTCCGCGCCCCGTCAGGCTCGCATACATAGACCTCTTCAATCGATAGGTGTACGGTATCTGGGCATGGTCAGCGCCATCACACATGTGACAGACACCAGGGTCCTGACCGTCCACTGCTTCAACCACAGGAATTCAGACACAGGATCAAGAGACGTGATTGAGCGGTAAGAATGGCCTTCAAGGGGTAGAAATCAGTGGGAGGTCGTTGAGAAAAACCTAAATGTCTCCGTGTGGTAATCGCTCAGCCGCCCATATCCACGTCGCCCTCTATGCCCGCCCTTTTCTTGTTCTCGAGCCTCAGTCTCATCTTCGAAGTCGCTTCTTCCACCCATTCCTTGTATTTGACCTCGCCGCCCGCTTTCAATTTTTGCGCCACCACTCCTTTCAGTACCTCGCCTGCAAAACCCACAAAGTTGTGCCGGCGCAGAGCATTTTCAAAGCGCCAGTCCCTGCGCTTCTTCTCCTCTCGCTCAAGCATCTCTAAATCACCGAGTTCCCTGGCCTGGATGCGCAGATCCCGGACCATGGCCAGCAGATTGAATCTGATTTCTGAGGTATCGTAACGATTGATGCGCCGCTGGAGGACCTCCATCACCTTAGCAGGAAATTGCTCCTGCTTACAAGGCCCATGACTTATGGGAGCAGGCTGCAAACCATCCATCTCGTAGAGAACACCGTCAATAGGGGTGTAGGCCACGAAATGATAGACGTCCTCGGCCTCGCCTGTCGTCCTCTGTGTCTCATCGGCGAAAGGACTGCTCTTTGCAAACGAGTTGTGTACATCTCGAATCAGCTCGCTATTGGACAACGCCTCGCCACGGAACTCAGGTGGCAGCTCCATAGTGAACTCGCGGAAGTCGCGCAGACGCTCGCCAACGTCGATATAGCCTGCCTCACGGCCTTCAGGACCGTTGGGGTTCTGCTTATTCATGAGCACTGAGAGGAGAGCCTGGGTTCCGCAGGCGTTTTGTATAGTCTGGGCGGCGAAGAAGTGGCGCTGGGCAGCTTCGTGGTCGAAAGCTCCTTCAAGAGGCTTCTCGGCGGAGGTATAGGGAGTATCGGTCGGGTATTTGAAGAGGAAGATAACGCCGTAGACCGGATGTAGCTGGGCTAACATGTCGGGGTCCATGGAAATCAGCTCCTCGAATTGGACATTCTTAACACCTAAATTATCGAGGAGGAACGTGAAGACTCCCTACGATCTGAATATCAGCACGGGAGTGAATCGCATATAAGGGTTGCAAGTGGGAGACGCAGAGCGTAATTTGGAGGGGGGGGCACTCTTGGTTGCTGAACAGGTGAGCTTTGCGTGACAAACATACCGCATCGGACTCAACTATAGTCAATTAGCTTTGTGAACACCCGGAAATGCATGTGCAGCTACTGAAAAAGATCCAAGAACTTACTTGTGTTCCATCCACCACTCATTGTTGTGTTGTAGGAGGTATCGGCACCTCTACCTTCGGTGTAGATGCGAGTGTGGCTGCTTGATAGGCACAAGTAGTTCTTTCAGACTTCCTTGGCCATGAATTGCAAGTTGGAAGCTTGGTAGTATCTGGGGAGCAGCGAAGGCTGCCGGGTAACAAAAGCCGTAGAGCGCAATCGAAGAGTGAGATTACAGAATACTGGTATTCGACGTTGGATGGTGTTCAGAAGCTTGCCCCAAAAGGCCGTACGCAAGTGACGCAAGACAGGATGGCTTACATAAGAACCAGACTATACTGAACTGGCCTCTGATATACTGATTCTCAAAACACCCTTTTCCATAAACCGAAACCTTCCCGAAAAGACTCCCGCGGATAGGATTGCATCCTCCGAAGCGCAACTGATATAAGTCGCTTCTAAAAACCATGCTGATCGCGCAACAAGCTACGTACCGCCAGAGCAAGCGATGGCGCTGGTAAAGTAGTTCTTTCTCCACCGTCCTGTAATCAGGACAACAATGATCCTGCTGCTACAGCTTCTAGCCTGTGTCCGCCAGTTATAAGAGCCGAGCACAGGAGAGCCGAGTTCGAGGCTGTTGCGGGCTCTTTGATCAGGCCAGCCCTCGCAAAAGGAATGATCAAGAGCTTGTTGTCGACTTGACAGAGACGCGAAGCATTCTGGCGCTTGCCTAATCCAAGGCTTTGACGAATGGCCCCGCATGACCTCGTCATGGGCTGCAAAGCATTTGATCTGGAGATGCGGCTCGGAGCCTATGTTGGTGCTTCTCACTCTCTCTTCAGGAGATTCAAGCGTCAACAGGCTCACAGTTGCAAACAAGTATCTGCCTCCACTGCTTCTACTCATCAAAATAACGTCGGTCACATCATTGAACTTCTTCCATTTCACCATCAGATCATTCTACGTACAGTATATTCCATCCTGGAAGAAACGATAATATATTTACCATGTCTTCGTCCTCTTCAAAGTCTCATCTCCTGTGTTCTATGCCCCGGAGCTAGCCAATCAAAGTGGCCCTCTAAGAGGCAGCGACACGTCCTCCTCATGGTGCTCCACGAGGTGCTCCACGAAAAGAAAGAGAAGAAATGAAGCACATGCCGATTCAAGGCCCTCTTTGGGATCGATCAAGAATCCGAGACCCCTTGGTTCCTTCCTCATCCATGAGTTCCCACCACATGCGCATGCTGCGGCGCTGCGACGACATCCAACTCATGCATTTCTGCCCCGCTCTCCTCCATCCCATGCAGACCTCCACAAGAGCCACCACTCCGCTCCGATGCAACAGCTGAGACCCGTTGATCCATTGTGATCGAGCTCGCCGCGAAGCTCGCCGCCACATGTGATGTGCGCATCGAGTCCAGATCAACCTCGGACACGGCGAAAGCGTCGCACACCTCCTTGCTTTCGTCGGCCTCGTTGTTCGACATTCGTCCTCGGAGATGGTGTTTCTTGCGCTGCAGCCGCTCATCTTCCCAGAAACGGCCCTTCGTGAACACACGGAAGATCCAAGGCTTTTCGCCTGCGGGCTTCCAGGTCCAGTAATCGCGTCTATGGTAATCTTTGGGCTCGTATGCCCCACGGGAGAGAAACATCACCGCCCAGATCATGCCGTTGAGGGTGGTGTAAACAAAAAGGCCGCTATGGCGGATGGGCTGCGGTCAGTACATCTAAGTGCGACCGTAACAAGGTGGTGGAGACTCACGCTATGAGACCGTATGCTACGCTGTAGCTGAACGGTATGAAAGCTATGGTCACGAACGATGGGATGGCATCGCCTATGTAACTCCAGTTCACAGCTGTGACCTGACGTATCATCAAGCAGCCAACCTGCTACACTGTCAATGTTTTTCGCAAAGCTGAGTAACAACGGGCACAGGAACTGACCAGGATGAGCGTACATCCTGTGGCCCAGGGTGGAACGCTTGCAAATATCGGCGCAAAGAACACGCTCACCAAAAAACACAGTCCAGTCACCATTGCCGTCAAACCTGTCCGTCCTCCCTCCGCGATACCAGCACCACTTTCAATGAAAGCTGTCACAGGTGAACAGCCCAACAAAGACCCAATACTGATACAAGCAGCATCAATGCAATACGCAACGGTCGACCGAGGAAAATCACCATCGCCGCCATCTTTACGCCTCTTCGTGCGGTCCCTTTGCTGCTGTGCACGTCCGCAGAACCGCGCCATGCTGTACAGAGTCGCTGTGCAGTCAATTATGTCAACGTAAAGGAAGGTGAATAACGCCAAAGCGAAGGAGGACCCATATGACCCGGAGAGGTCCCATTGTTGGGCGTTGAGTGTATGCGTGATGGAATGGAAGGAGACAACTTGGCGAAAGAAGGCGAAACGGGCATCACCTTCAGCTGTGGCGGGGAAGTAGGTGAAGGGCGTATTTCGGCTTCGCATTCAATCAGTCAGGACCGACCACGGACATCATGGGTTGACTCACGGCCAGGAAAGAATGGACACAAGGGCCACACCGATGATGATGGCAGCTTTCACCCGAAAGGCCATGAGAAACGACGTCAAAAGGCCGCCACACATAATACCAAGCCACATCTTGGAACTCGTCATGAGATGCCCGGTACAAGCACCGGTGCTTGGGTCAAGATATGCCGCGTCACAACCAGCTATGGCCAATGGAGTTGATGGGTTCCCTGTAATGATGCCAATCCCCTCGGAATATGACATCCCCACCATGGTGAGGAACAGGCCAATGCCCACTCCACTTGCAGTTTTGATGGTAGCGGGAATGATCTTTACAAGCCAGTGGCGCATTCCAGTCAATGCAAGAAGGATGAAGATGAAGCCTTCGACAAAGACTGCTGTGAGAGCAAGCGAGTATGGGACTGAGCCGGTACCGCGAATGCCGACGACTTGGTAAGCGAAGTAGGCATTGAGGCCCATGCCTGGACTGCGACTCTGTCAGCTTTCATCATCTCTCGGTCCTGTACAGGTAAGTGTAGAACACTGACGCCAAAGCCACCGGGAGGTTGGTGAAGAAGCCGAAAAGAATGCTTGCCAATCCTGCCAGTGCTGCAGTTGCCGTGATGAGATCTTGCTTGACGACTGCTCCGAAAGTTGTTAGTATTATTATGCTTCGCGAGAAACTCTGTCGAGAAGATGCGTTATTAACCGTTCGCGCAGGCCATATATTCTACCTCGTTCGCACATGTACCCCCTATACCAAGAGGTTTCTGACATTCACAAGGTCCACCCGTTTCCGAAAGGATATTGGCCTGGTAGATGGCTGTCAGCAAGAACACGAATAGCCAATTCAGTGATTCGCTGATGGCTCACATTGACGGCGATGATATAGGCCATAGTCGCAAAAGTTGTCAACCCGGCGCGGATCTCGGTGTAGAAGCTAGCATCCTGTATTTGCTCTGGCTTTATAGCACCAATGGATCATTGTCAGCAAAGCGTCAGCCGACAGAGAAGGATTCGTCAAGACCAACATACATGACCGGAACCATCCAGCCTGAAAACCCTTCCGAATGTCGACGTATTAACAGACGTTTCAATACCTCTGAGGCAATCCATCACCCGGCCAAATGACCTAGCCATGAAGCTCTCGCCATACACATATCGCTCCTGCTGTTGCTCATGGTCGTGATTACTGTCCTGAAGGTCCATGGTGCCCTTCAGTAGCCTTGGCGTGATCCCTTGTCTTGCTTGTCGAGGAAGGGCTTGGACGACAACCGCCAAGTGAGCGAACGAAATGAGAAAGAGACGAGGCTTTCAAAGCGAAGGGAGAAGAAAGGGGGCAGATAGCAAGGCTCACAACAACAAAGAAGGAGAAGAAAGCCTAGTGGTGTAGAGGAGAAACGAATGGTCGGGGCAGCTTTGAGTCAAGGCCGGGGCTCTGTGACACAGCAGTCCATCTTGACTTATGAAGACCATTTCAATGGGCGACGGCAAAGACTCTGTCGCAGATAATTGGGCAATTCAGTATACGCATGGCAATGCCGAAGAGGGCAGGGATACCCAATCATTGGCCGCGATATTGATCACTGCGGATTGATTTATCGGCTGTTCCGCCGTTGATCTGCCCAAGCCACAGGGCAATTTTACATGGTAGATTTACTCAAACCGTGAGGTGCTTGACGACAGCATCGATAATTGGACATAACCGTTTCAGGTATTCAGTCGTCTTATGGATGACATGAGAAAGGCGTGGGGAGTTGTCAGTCCGGATGGGCAACCCAGCATCCTTCACCTCAGGGTCTCTGGATCTACCCTCTGAGTCTCGTGTCGCACTGGTAGAAGACATTGGCTCGATAGCTTCGTCTTGAAGCTAGCAGCTTCCTCATTTTGTGCCCCCGGCCCCCGGCTATCTCCTGCTAGTTGAGACTGCGAGGCCTTCCACTGGACGCTATGGCCGTCGCAATTCGTCCTTGGTGACTGACAGAGAGGACGGAAACGGAACAGAATCCTGCACTTGGCTGATTTCCGAGAGTATATTGAGATACTCGGAAACTTTGAACTGTTCCGTTGCGAGGTCAATTTCGATGACGCCCTACTGTCCTGTCGGCGCATTGGCCCAACAATCCGAGGATACATCTTCGGTCATACAAATATTGTGTCACCGGGAGGCAGTTCAGGGAACTGCCTGAGCGGCTGTCATTTGTTCAGCGTTTGAAAGCAATCTGAGAAGCTGACATTCATTGATTCAGGAGACTGGTTCTTTCCCCTCCTCCAACACAGGCTATTGGCTCGTGTGACTTGCCAGCAGATATTGAGACCAACATGACAGGTACTTACAAATCCACTAACATTGACTGTCTCTGTCTGTGCTGCAGAAGTGTGCCAATTTCCGGGACTCGTGGGAGGTTTACCGCGACGCTTTGTTGTTCATGTGACACAACCGGCAACTTTGGCATGCTGAATCGAAATGCGCAGCTCTGTATCGTGGGGACCTCGCTTACCGCACGCAGTCGTGCGGGACATGCATACGCTCGTGTGCATGTTACCAGAAGGCATACATGTGAGCTGTCTACGCAACAGCAGAATCCCACCCCGAGCTACGAAAGCAGCCCTACCGGATCTGCATATGCATTGGCGCATGCGACGTTGAACCGATCCGTGGGTGAATCGTGACGTGCGACTACTAATTCATACGATATCCAACCAGCTTTGTCTCTGGTTAGGGACTGCCAGGGTCGACTGGCTGTTCTCTGTTGCTCAAGTTGAATGATTCGTCGAGGAGGGACGAGGATCGGGATGGCTGAATTGCGGCTGCCTAGCAGTTGGTCCTCACGGTGGCTTCAACATCGCGCATGCCATCCCGTAGACGAAACGAAGATTTCACAGTGTTGCCGTATAATGGACTCGTTCATCCCAATGCGGATGGGGTGGCGCCCGTGGCTTGAGGATGGCTGCAGGCTGCGCAAGGGAAACTGTACCCGTACATCTCTTGCCGAAGCGAGGTTTGGGCGACTTCTTGGATATTTTGGTTGCTGGTCGTCATGATCGGTTCTGACGTTGCTATGTATCGTCCCATCACCATTTCTGACTTTCGTTGGTCGAAGGTGTCCGGAGGTAAGTATCATGTGGTCATGCGGATATGCTTGTTGTTGACTTCCAGACCCAGCCTCATGCTCTGAGCGAAGTCTCGTGCGATCATCTTACGACACCTTCAACTGCGTACCGCACTGGACTCGCTATGCCCGAGACGAGACTACTGACTAGATCTCCGAGAAGTATTCGGCCTCGAATGATCGCAATTGAGTGGATGATTTATCCGAGCCGGTCCACTGGCGGGGGCTCAGCCGAGTTCTTGCGTGACCATGTCTTGTGTGATGTCTCACCTTCAAAGGACGTATTGACGTTCAATATCTGGGTATTAAGGAGATTCGAAAGACTTGTATTGTTTTCTTAGGTGGGCCAGAGCAGGAGAGCATTACGATACAGGACGTAGAGAGTCACCTCACAGTGACAGGCTTCTCAACGGCAATGGGTCTCCGAGAACTTCGCCTTACAGCGATAAAAATGGGTACCTGGGCCTTTCGTCTTGCGTGCATGTTGTGGCGAAGTATGTGAGCATTATATGTCTTGCCGTGCTTCATGAGGTGAGGCTGACAGGCGATATTCGGTTCCAGCTGCCCTCCTAGATTTCATTTCTTTCACTTCCGTGAAATTGACACGCGAATAATAATCTGAGCTATGAATCAAAGTAAGAAGACGACAATGACGTGGGCACGTCAGCAGAGACCCGCCATTGCCACGCAGTGTGCGCCACTAAAGCAGCCCCTCCCTGAAATCTATAGAGCTTTATAGAGCTTTGGACGCTTTGATACAGCACGCTGGTTGTTTGTGGATACTCCGGGACTGTACCCGATGAGCGAGCTCTCGCGTGTCCATCAGCATAATTGGTGGCTGCGGCTACCAGCATACCCACCTCTTGACGCTGCACAGGATCCCAGCGTACAGTACCCAGAAGCCACGACTCAAGCCTCTGGCAGTGTTGCTTCTTTGATTCCTTGCTGAGCAGCCAGTATAATCCTCCCAGAACGGATCTTCACGTGCAGAAATAGCTTGCTTAGGAAGGGAGGGTGCTTGTCATGCCAAGCATCGCAAAGGTGCCGGCCGATTTGAACGTTGTGTAATGTGTGTAGGTATTTCCCGACGTCCTGGTCGAGTTGAACCACAAAAGGCGAGCCGCAGTCGGTATCTTCGCCGAAGGTTCTCTCAGATCCTCGAGGGATTGGATAGTCGGCTTCCGCCATGTGTCTCAAAGGCTTGATTAAGCTCGCGCGCTGAGCAGGTGACGGACCTGTGCGGTTCGCAACAGTTACCATTGCACAGAGGATGATCTGTCAATCATGCCCAAGTCATTACACACGAATTCAATGTTCAGGTTCCGGGGGGGGGGGAGAAGAAGAAGAAGAAAAAAAGATGGAAAGCATCTAGGGATGTCCCGCTGCCTATGTCCAAATACGGTTATCCTCTTTTCCTGCTGCGGGAGCTGACCATCACCACTTGACAAGTGCATGGTTTCATGTCCCTGATACTACATCTAGCACCATTGTAGAATTTACTTTTCTGGTAATACCAAACTAGAGTGTCACTGCTGGTGTCATGAAATGATGAATGTTTCTTCAGCATGGCTGGATGATTTGGTAGCTGCCAAATCAAGCTCAGCTGGCATTTGTGGCTAAGAGTGGGGCTCGATTCAAAATACAGAACTGTTCTTCATTTCTTCAAATGTCTGCTTGTAAATAATGCTTATTAAAGGACGTGTGCGGGGGTCCCTTTGCACAACCTGATATCAGGTGGGATTACCAAGCTGGTCATACCCTTCAAATGGTACTATAAGCCCAGATTCAGTCCATTCTATATTTGGCACAGTCAAAACAAGCTGTACTTTAGCTTATTTGCGTTTCCATCTTTTCCAAAGAGATCTTGACGCTTCTCTCTGCTTCATAGCAAATTCGTGCTTTCTTTCTCTGTGTACTCTCTGTGGCTGAAGTCAGCAGCAGTCAAACAAGCCCAATGATAACCAGACACATGCTTATGTTACTAGCCACCTGCAGGCCAGTGCCTTGTACATAGGTTGTGCAAAAGATTAAGCCCATTGTCTCTGCCTTTTGATATTTTTCCACCCCTATGGTGGGGTTCTTTGATTTTTTTCTTTGGTTTTTTCCCCCCACCGTTTGATCTCTTCACATGCCACGTGAGGCTCTCCGCAACCCAAAAGAAATAGCACGCCTGCCTATACTCGACTTTCCCACACCCACTTTCACCCTGCAAACCTGAACCATCAAGACTGGCTCGACGTCAAAACATCTCGTCCGCCATCTTCATTTCATTCCACAACGCCATTGGAAATCCATTACAACAGTCTTCAGCTTCTTGCCTACACCAAAGAAAAACACTCCTTTGTTGTGACTTGGATCCTGGATGTCCATCGAAAAGCATTGCTTGTATCAGCATTAGTCAATTGAACTGCCACGCAAAGGCCAATCTTCATTCAAGTTGAGTTCTTACCGAAGAATACTGCAAGGCCTGGAACATTACCAAAAGCTGACAGACTCCATGACCCCAGGGCATAGGCTTCTCTAAGTCCGTCCAAGGTCATGCTGAAAGCAGAACCTTGGAAGTCTGAATTGGTAGCCATCACACTCATCTTGACACCTGACACATGTTGAGCCAGGACCTCATGGGCACATCGCCGGACGCTCGTCCCATGCGTCGCCACCGCTAGAAGCCTGGTGATGCTGGAGACAGGATGTTCGACGTTGATTGGAGTGATCCCAACAGGGAGTCAGTGGGTGATCGTCGCGTTCGAAAGCAAAAGCAGCATAGCAAGGACAAAGGCAAGGGGAAGGAAGGGAGCGATCTAACCAACAGCAGTTATGACCAGGCTGGGAATGAGGATGAGGACCTGGATGACAAGACCGATGACCAGTCAGGCAACCGTACCTCTGGATCTATCCGCAGCTCTGTGTCCTCTGCTGAGAAGCAATTTGGCTTCTTTGGGGGCAAGCACCGAAAGAAAGGAGCTTCTTCATCTCGCAAGGGCAAAACCAAGTCTGTGGCCAGCTCCTCGCTGCGTGCTCCTACTATAGAGGAGCAGCCATGCAATGAGACTACATCGGCATCTTCCCAACGTCGCCAGCCATCAAGCACATCAGGACCAGACCAGTCACCCAGCCTCCCACCCAAACGATTTTCCAGTGAGTATGGTCGCCGCCCTCTTCCTTCTGCATTCAACAACCTGCACAGCATCACTCCTTTGCCTCCATTCACCTTGATCATATCCTTTGCCCAGCAGCCCAGCTTCCCACAGTGCTATTGTTGCCTCCAAACAACTACCACAAACATCCATTATGGGAAACACAATGTCAACCGTGCAGGTCTCGAGCAAACCTCGGACCCGGCCCCGCACAAGACGAATTCCCATGAGCAGGACCACTAATACTATCTCAGGCTTCGCTGAGTCCGTATTCAACGATCTCGATGACTCTGAGCGTGCTCCAGGTGGTTCGCTGTTCGGCTGCGATATAACGAATCCGCAGCCAGGTTTTACCACTCTCTTCCAGGAGCTCGGTGATGGAGTCTCCATGGTCACTAAGACTCAGGTGGTGTCTACCCGTGAGCGAACGGACGAGGACAGCGAGTTTCTCGTATCGAAAATCCACATTTTGGCGGGAGACTCTCAGCCTCACCGACCAAGCAGTCCTGCTAAGTCTTCGTAATTCGACCCAAGAAGTCATCGCGGAGCGGAGTATGTATGCTAACACCAAACCACTACAGCATTGTGCAGAGTTCAACTTCCACCCAGTTCAACGAGGTGATCCGTATTCCAGCTGCTCTGGACACGTCTATGCAACCGAATCCTCAGGGCCCTCAGCAGCCGAGACCGAGCGAGGCTCAGCCGCTACCCACAATCCGGGAGGCTTCCAACGGAAAGACTGCAGCTCCGGAATCCACCACGACCGAACCCAAGCGGCCGATCCGTCCCAAACTCAGCGCTCCAGCTATCGCCCCGGCTGCCCTTCGCCCCACTACCAATGCGGGCGCCTGGAAAGCTCCAGATGACTGGGCCGTCAGTCCCACCGAGTCGGCCATCTCGGGCGTGGGAACTGAGAACATTAATGACACTGCAGCCACAGATCAGCTTGCCTCCCTCACCTTGGATATCGCACATATGGCGCGCGAGGTCGATCGTGTGCGAAATGCCAGCCCCCAGATGATTCTGCAGCGTCTCAAGGACAATTGTGACGATCACAAACCAGGTGCCGTCCCAAAGGTCGACCCAGACGATGACCGTGATGAGGCTTCACGTGCCACTGAAGTAGTCTTGGTATACCGCGACCAGGAGATGGAGAAGCAACGTTGGCTACTTGCAGCGCTCCACAACATGGAGACGGTTTGGGGCACACAGGAAGAGGTGTCCAGGCCGGCGACACAGCCTGTGTCCCAGAAGATACTCGCGCTCTTTGAAAATCAAGGTTTGTCCTCTATGCTATTTTCATTTGTCATAATCCCAATGCTGACAGCCCTGGTCTAGGAACGGCCTCGTACCTGGCAGTGACCAACAGCAACGCTGCTGTCTTCCACTTGTCGCCTGAGCCTCTGCGACACCAGGCATACCCAAACGTCCACCCTATGCTTTGCCCCATTGTCTCGGCTTCGACACTTGCATTCGCTCCGGGCACCTTCTCGACCGTGTCTTGCGTCTCGATCACCTCGATACTACCTTCATCGGACGTCCCCAAGATGTTGCACAATATCAACCGCGTGCTGACTCCTGGTGGCCTGCTACACATGGTCCTGATCAATCCCTGCCCCATTGCAGCCTCCATGGGCCCCCTGCTGCGAGAATGGCTAGACCAACATCTAGTGTTCAATTTGGAGCTGCACTTTCGTAGTACACACCCGAGCCGGAACTTTCCGGTCTGGCTGGAGGAGGCAAAGCTGCGTGCCAAGGGCAGCGTTATCACGCACACTCGCTTCATGGCG
The DNA here is from genome assembly GCA_027946555.1 of Gnomoniopsis sp. IMI 355080. NCBI lineage: Eukaryota > Fungi > Ascomycota > Sordariomycetes > Diaporthales > Gnomoniaceae > Gnomoniopsis > Gnomoniopsis sp. IMI 355080. The sequence goes on along the minus strand of JAPEVC010000175.1, from coordinate 1,713 downwards.
ATCTCCAACGGCCTGAACGGCGATAGTGACGCTTCTACCCGAACCAAGGGTAGCGCCGAGCATGAGGTCGTCATCAAGAAGGAATTGCGTACTATGGTGGGACGTTTGCTGTGGCAAGAGATCTGGGGCCCCTTCGTCACTTGCGACAAGTGGTGGTGGGAGGTGGCCGAGATTGCCGACGAGTGCGTTGAGCGAGAGACTTACTGGGAATACAGTATCATTGCGGCCTGTAAGGCCATAGCGTGAGAGTGACAAGACGAGGCCTTCGAACGGCAGTCACCTACTAAAACAACGGGGATTCTCCTGTCCCTTGTCATGACTTGGATCTCTCGCAGGCTTTACGAGAAGCAGTTGTACCGCAGTACAACATTACCGCTCTTTGCAAGGCTATAGGACTAGGATTGAACGTATAAGAGGCAGCCGGATACTAGACGGTGATGGAAGATGCCCCCCCCCACTTTTCTTCCACACTCACCATTACCTGGACAGCTTCGTCAAGAACCTTGGAAGCTAGGAGCCCATAATCATTGGCTCCTACCTACAAGGTCTTGAAGCAAAGACCGAATAGGCGAGACATCTGGCTGTTGGTTCTTGAACGGCCTGACGGAGAGCACAGTAATCCAGTCCCACTGTGCTAGAATGGAATCGTGGGGAGTTATTCTCTGGCATATTTTAGTGGACTTCGGAAAGGGATTGGCATCAGAGGAGGAAATACCCCGAGAGATACGCGTTCTCCCCAAAACCTAGTTTGGACTAGTCATGGAAAACGTTGTTCATGATCTATAGGATGCCTCTGATTACGATCTGGCGATCTGGCGCAGTCATTCCCAGGCCTGGCGTGGCAGGCGTGGGTGAACAAACAGGTGGGGACCATTTCGTGTGCCTCGCGGCCTCGCTAGAGCACTCATCTCATAGATAGGCTTCACGCATGGAACATTCCGCGGAAATACTATGTACCAAGGACGGACCAATAATACATCTAGCCACGGATGACGAAATCCTGACTGATGATGCTAGCCAGGTAATTAGAAAGAAAGAAGAAAATCTTCATAAAAGGCTGAAAGCTCAGTCCTCCTGTCAGATATCTAGTTCAGGGACCGTCGCGTTGACTAGACTCCTTCGGGTACCACACGCCGCATGTCAATCCCCAGCGCATGAGATACTATTTAGCTGGTATAGACAGGCCCGCCAGGTGTGCGGAACAGCCGGCATGGTGTTGTTTTAGGCTAAGAAGCCCAGGGGGAGGAGGGTTGTTGACAGAACAGGGTCTGAGCGAGAGGCGTGAGAGGCTTCCCAGCGACTCGGGCGTCGTCTCAGGCACGACATCTTAGGTATGTCTAGGAACGGTTACTAGGCCTGTCAGCCAGTAGTTAGGCTGCAGGCCAGTCCTGCCAGTGTGCCACGAGGTCATCACCAATCTTAAAAGGGACAAAGCACGCTCGATATCTGTTGATTCGGACAAGGGCTCAGGCCGGGGTTAGAACATCAGTGATCCACCAGGCTGTCCGGCTGGCTGTCTGGCCGTATGAGGTAAGTTAAATCATACGATTCGGCGACAGTTTTGAGCATCGAGATGCAGCTTGCCACCTTGGAGCGTTGGGTGGTATAGAGGCCAGGGAGGCCAGGGAGGTTGGTCGTGGCTCCTTATTAATTCCCCACACAACCCTCGGCGAGGACATCTACAAGTGAAGTCCCTTGCAGGCTCAACACGTG